>CM076572.1:383354887-383503753 GCA_034641835.2 Pinus albicaulis
CCCGGCCTGCCTCCGGCCCCCGGCTGGGCAGAGGGCAGTTCCGAGAATCACCCTCTGCCCAGCCAGGGGCCGGAGGCAGGCTGGGTAGCCCTCGATGATGCCACCCGGCCGGGGGTGATTCTCGGAATTGCCCTCCCCCCAGCCGGGGGTGATTCTCGGAATTGCCCTCCGCCCTACCGGGGGCCGGAGGCAGGCCAAGCGGCGTTGTCGATGGCTGCCCGCCTGCCTCCGACCCCCGGCGGGGCGGAGGTAGGCTGGGCAGCCCTCGATGGTGCCACTTGGCTAGCCTCCGGCCCCAGGTTGGGCGGATGGAGATTCTCGGAATCACCCCTCGCCCGGTCGGGGGCCAGAGGCCGGCCGAGCGGCACCGTCGAGAGTTGCAAAGCCTGCCTCCAGCCCACTGCTGAGCGGAGGGCGATTCCAAGAATCACCCTCCACCCAGCTGCTGGTCGGAGGCAGGCTGGGTAGCCCTCGACGGTGCCACCGGGCCTGCCTTTGGCCCCCGGCTGGGCGGAGGGCCATTCTGAGAATCACCCTCTGCCCAACTGGGGGTTATTCTCGTAATCCCCCTTCGCTCAACCGGGGGCTTGAGGTAGGCTGGGCAGCCCTCGACGGCGCTACCTGGCCTGCCTCTGGTACCCGGTTGGGTGGAGGGCGATTATGAGAATCACCCCCAGCTGGGCGGAGGGTGATTCATAGAATCACCCTCCGCCCAACTGGGGATGATTCTCGGAATTTCCCTCCACCCAACCAGGGGTGATTCTCGGAATCGTCCTCCGCACAGCTGGGGGCTGAAGGCAAGCTGGGTGGCATCGTCGAGGGCTACCCAGCCTGCCTCCGACTTGCGGCTGGGTGGAGGGCGATTCCACCCAGCTGGGGGCTGAAGGCAGGCCGGGCGGCACCGTCGAGGGCTACCCAGCCTGCCTCCGACCTACGGCTAGGTGGAGGGCGATTCTTGGAATCGCCCTCTGCCCAGCCGTGGGCCAGAGGCAGGTTGTGCAGCTCTCGACGGTGCCGCCCGACCGACCTCTAGCCCCCGGCAGGGTGGAGGGTGATTTCGAGAATCTCCATCCGCCCAGCCTGGGGCTGGAGGCTAGCCGGGTGGCACCATCGAGGGCTGCCTAGCCTGCCTCCACCCAGCCGGGGGTCGGAGGTAGGTAGACAACCCTCGACGACGCCACCCGGCCTGCCTCCGGCCCCTGGCTGGGGGGAGGGCAATTCAGAGAATCACCCCTGGCTGGGCGGAGGGTGATTCCGAGAATCACCCCTCGTTGGGCGGAGGGCGATTCTAAGAATCACCCCCGGTTAGGCGGAGGGCGATTCCGAGAATCACCCTCCGTCTAGCCGGGGACGAGAGGCTAGTCGGGCAGTGCCATTGAGGGTTGCCCCGCCTGCCTCTGTCCCCCGACGAGCGGCAAATTATTATTATTATTTTTTTTTAATTTTATTTTTTTCAAACACAAACTATTTAAAAAATTTATTTATTCTTTTAAACAGAAACTATTATAATAAAAAAAATGTATTGGTAAAAGAAGAAGAAGAAGAAGAAGAAGAAGAAGAAAGAAGAAAAGAAAAAAAGAGCCTATTCAATTAAAATTTTAAAATATAAAAAAACAATAAAAACAAATTAAAAAATATGTTTTAAAAAATAAACAAACAAATATACTTTTTTTATTTAAATTTTTTTTTTTTTTAAATTAAAACAATTGTTTTTTAAAATATAAAAAAACAATAAAAAAAATATTTAAAATATGTTTTAAAATATAAACAAACATATATAAGAAGATTTTATTTTTTAATTTTTATTTCCTTAAAACTAAAACAATTATACTCTAAAATATAGAAAACCAATAAAAAATATGTTTTTATATATAAACAAACAAATATATGAATAATAATTTTTTCATTTACTTGTTCATTTTTTAAAATTGTTTAAGTCATATAATTTCTCCATAATTTCATGGTTCAAGTATCTTGAAAACTTAAGATTTAAAAACTTGAGATTTACAAATTGTCATTAAGGTTTTTATGCACTGCAAAATTTTATCTTTAATGTTATGGTTGAAAATAATTACAATTTTAGGGTTGTTTAGAGTCAAGATATTTTATGTTTAACAACATGGATAAAAATTGTTCGAAATGATAAGCCCTTCAGACATGATTTTGTTTATATTTAACATCATTTATCAAAATATTTAGAATTTTACGGTTTTTCAATGTCCTAAAATGTTGTCTTTGATTCCATTGTTACAATGTGTCAGAAGTGTGACACAATGTTTTTTTTTGTTATTCCAGCATCAACTCGTTTTGTTCTGAGGGTGTTTTTTCAATCATTTTTTCAAGAAAAAATTTCGTTTTTAGCATAATTTGGACTAACGCAACTCAGTAGGCCTTTTTGGATCTCAAATACACGATGTTCTCCACTCCACTATTGGCCATACCATCACTAGTACAAAATGGCTAATTAGTTACTAAAAAAACGACTAAAATTTGCATATAAACGACTATTTTTCGGTTGGTGACCAATAGTAGCTAATTTACAGTATCTTATAATGCGACCAACTTTTGGTCATTTTTAGCTTAGTCATTAATTGGTTATCTCAATTTTGTTGTCTAGTTGTATATTTGGTCATTAATTTGGTCATTAATTTAGTCACTGATTTTGTCATTAATTTAATCATTGATTTGATCATTAATTTAATCATTGGTTTGGTCATTGATTTAATCATTGATTTGGTCATTAATTGTCACAATTAATGACCAAATATACAACAAAATATATTACTATATGAACACCTGAGAAAACCAATTAATGACCAAAGAAATATGACCAAAATGTTGGTCGTGTTATAAGATACTGTAAATTAACTACTAATAGTCATATATATGCAAATTTTAGTCATCATTTAAAACCAATTAATGACCGAAAAAATATGACTAAATTTTAGTCATGTTATAAGATACTGTAAATTAGTTACTAATAGTCGTATATGTACAAAATTGAGTCATCATTTGTGGTCACAAATTTATCATTTGCAGTAGTCATTTATTCATTATATAAATGACTAATTTAGTAGTTTATGTTCATTTCATTTACTTTCATTAAAAATCATTATAAATGACTAATTTAGTAGTATAGTAATTTTATTTGTGTTCATCATTAATCAATATAAACTACTATTTTAATAGTTTTAGATTGATTTTATATGTTCATTATTAATCAACATAAATTAATTAGTATGATTTTGCAACTAAATTTTAAAAAAGTTGTCATACAATTTACATGTTCATCTAATATGAAAACGCAAACTTACATATGTTAATTACAATACCAAGTAATATCAAGTGCAACTATAAATAATTCTAACCACATAAATTATATTATATAAAATGTCAAGTATTACAATATGAGTTTCCAACTTAATATTGGTTGGAGTACAATTTACAGATAAAATATCGTTCATCACTTCAAAATCATTATCTTGCCAAGGAATTGCAAGCAAATTCACCAACTTTGAAAACTTGACCATCAGTCTTTATGTGTGTGTCTTATGCGGGATATTGGCTCTACGGGTACCACTAAACCAATACACTTATCTCTCTTTGTCACTCTAGTGTAATTGTTCCCCTCTTTCTTCATTCCTTGCTTCTTACCATCAATACTGAGTCCATTTTCTGTAAAAAGAAAACAAAAAAATTACAATGAAGAGTATAAGACATAAAAGTCGATGAACAATGGAATATAAACTAAAGTATACTATAAAGGATTTATAAGATATATACCTCAACATCAGCAATACTGTTAATGTCATTTTTCTCCATAAAAGTAAGAAACTCAAACAAGTTTTCTTTAGTTGGGAAATAGTGGCCACTATGTGGCCAGATGACCTATTTAAACAAAGCAAATAAAATGTCACAAATAAACAAAACAGGGCTAGAAATTTCGACTAAGAATGTCTCATGCTCCACTTTTGTAGTTGTATCGTTTCCTCTAGTTATCTATAAGAAGCAGTGACACTTCAACAATAAAACTGGTTAGTAAAAATCTAATGGGTGGAGCAAAGTATTGCTGACACAAGATTACAACAAGAAAATAAAAAATACTAAGACAAGACTTTGTAAATTGTGATACTAACTCGGAATATAGCTTCAATATAGTAATCTTCAATTATCAACGTACTATTCCAAGGGAAAAGGAATCCAATTCCCATAAGCCAACAAATTATGTATGCCCCTTGTTTTCCCTGTAATTAATTGAGAAATATTAGCACACGCAATTTCCATTTAGAATAAAATGATTCTATAAATATTCAAAGCAAACTTAAGGTTACTCATTCATTTTTCTCTGATGCAGACAAAACAGAATATGCTAACTTTTTTTTGAGCTGGAGAGTTTTGTAATTCATTGTGTCCAAAATCATTTTTTTATTGTCGTGACTGTTTTTTTTAATGATTAGGCAACGAGCCTATATTTGATCAAAAAACATCTTTTTCAGAATATATTCCATTTTCTAATTCAAAGCTAGATTTCCTTCCAGTTTATGACGTTCAAAAAACTAAGCGTTTTCCTTTAACAAGTCATTGTTGTAATATACTACTAAACATACAACTACGTAATGAAATTATTAGTGGTGGAATACTAATAAATCACAAATATAGGCAAGAAATAACACCACTATGTCCTAGACATGCCAAGTCTTTATCCTCTTGGTTGGAAATATTAGTTCATGAAAACAACATATTTGACAAAGAAAACTTTTCTAAAACTAACCAACGCCAGTGTATCCAAAAACAATAACATTTCTATTGGCATGCCCTCAAAATGTGTGGAAGTATCAAACAAGTGTAGTGCACTTCCCTATAAGGTTAAAGTTTGGCAATGAAATATGTTGTCCCTTAGTCTAATCATGTTTTAACTTTCCTTTGATAACTTAGAGAGAATGGGACTCCAATATAGAACAATGATAGAAAGCTTTTATTCATTCACACTTACCTAGATCCTAAAAAAGCATTGAAGCATTATACAAATCCAAGAATGTCTCACATTCCACCAGGAAACAAAATTTCTAGATTTTGATTGTAAACCTTGAGGCTTTCTCAAATTTGTAAACAAGTAACATCATAAATATTTTTCCTTAGTTCTCAAACCTTCTTCTGTGTGGAGCTTGAGAAAATATGTGCACACGTATCACAATATAGCATGTTGTGGAGTACATTTACATGAAACCAATCATTCAAAAATTTATATTCTATCAAGATTGAGGCATGTGTTAAATGCCCATTATCTGCATCTTTGCGCAATGGTGTCATTAATAATCTGAAGGTTCTTGGCTTGCTAGTATGATCTAATTATTGATTTGTGCAAGATGTTTTTTCACTCCTATTTTTAAAATTGTTATGTTTATGAAAAATATATAGATACAATGGATGCTTCGAATAATAAAAGAGGCAATTATTTTTCCATCAATAGAATTCAAGTATTTGCATATGGTGTAAATTCAGTAGTTCTATTGGTGGTACTTAGGGTCAACCTAAACGGTTATTTCACATGCATCAAAAGAAGTACAAAGTGATAATAGTAAGGACTCATGTGAACTTTTCTAATCGTACATGTTGAATCTACAAGTGTTAATGTTGTTGTGCTCAATTTCTTATTGGGGTACCTATCAGTTGACAAAGTTTGTACAAATTTTTTAAATGAAAATAAGTTATAACAAATAGCATAACACATAACATTTTTAGCACTTTCTTTTTTTTCTCTAGCAAATCCAAACATGTCTCGGAGCAACTTATGTTAGCTATGTCCACATGATGCCAGTTTTTGTTTTCCATTTAAATTTCCAATTCAATCATATGTATCATTATCCAAGAAATTTGGGTCCTTCGGAGGAAACGAAAAATGTGTGTGTGCAATACAGTTTAACCATACAAATTTGTCTTATTCTATAATGAAAATTGTTAAAAGCACAATGAAGTTGTGAAAAATTGGGGAAAATAAAATTATTTACAGATAAAACTAAATGCATCCATGTAACAAGTAACCCAATCTAAATGTGCATATTTATAAGTGACTGGATAATGCATCTAAAGGGTAATGCAACTCATCCTCATATTAGAAGCCCCTTTAACACACACATACACATAAAAACACATGGGGGTCAAGGACACATCTTTTCCACTAGGGTAGGTGTCCCATGAATGCCACTTTCTCAAAGACACCCCTAAAATACCATTGAAGGGGTACCTTTTAATATAATGAGTTATCCAAGTGCATAATATTAGAGTATTAACACTCCAATACTATAATTTAATGTCATCAAGTTTACAATATATTAAACTTTACTAAAGAGTTATTAATCATAAATGTCATCAATTAAGGGGTGAAGATAAAACCATAGAACTTATTCCAAAGAAATGGACTCTATTATCATGGACTTTAAATGAGCATGTTTCGTTATGAGCCCGAGCCATAGAGGGAACTTTAGGAGTGACTGAAAAAATTTCCTAGAGCTTTATGGTTATTCCTGTAGGCAAAGGTCAATTTCTAAGCCTTCTACTAAAGCTATTAAAGTTGAAGGAATGCCTTGAAGTGGCAATCACAAAGTGTCAGAGATTAAAGGTAGTGCAAACAGAGGCACCTAGGTTATTTTTGGTTTGATTTTGCTCAAAGGAGCTGAAATACACAAAGAAACTTGAAAATATGTTACAATGGCTCATATGGAAAGAGCTCCATGATTGCTTCTATTAGCAATGGAATAACCCAAACTGCTCTTTAGGGACTAACATGATAGTCCAAGCACAAAAAATAAATGCTTAGATGTGTTCTTAGGGGTATGGTAAAGTAATATTCTTGGATGTACTCATAGATAGATCGGTAGTTAACACATTTCAATCAAGATCACGTAGGCCAAAAACAAAACATTTCCTTTGGACCTAAGGTTGCATGGCAAGTGTTCAACAAAATATTTGAACAAAAATTATTTAACAAAAAAATTGGTAACAATGGAAATGTTAGGGGACCTTAATTTGAGAGGGCTTTGAAATCAAAGCAATATTTCAAATTATTTTCAAGTCTATCGTAGGGAAAACCTTAATATTTTGGGTGAGCTTTCTTGATTTTATAGTAAATAAAAAGCAAAAAATAGAGCAATAATAACTTTTTTTGTAGGAAACCAACTTAATGGCCATTATCTATTATCTAAGATATGCAAAGACACTATTCTAATTTTGGTGTTGTGCCTAGAAAAAGGAGTGATGGGAAAATGTGTGTTTTCATCGTCAGAGACTATTTCTTTCAAGGATACAGTCTCAAATAAACCCCTCCACTTCAACGACTATAATTTGTAATCAAGTTTACAATATTTAAAATTACCAAAGAGTTATTAATCATAGGTGTCATTAATTAACGGTTCAATAAAAAACCACAAAACATGTTGCAAATAAATGCCCTCTATTAGCATGCACTTTAAATGTGCATGTTTCCTTATGAGCCCAAGCTATAAAGGTCACAATGGTAGAGTTCTCTAAGCAAGAGGTTACAAAACCTTTCTGTGAATCACACGCACTGAAGTCTGATTCACAACACCTATATTAGAATTGTACAAGTGGACATATTCAAACTGGAAAAAAAATTACTATGAAGTGTATCTATACTCCAAAGGTTTCTTTATTATTAAATTTTCTTATCTGGATAATTTGAAGAGGGTCCTCTAGGGAAGAGCAAATCCTTTTGTTCTCCCACAGTTCCCACAATTCAACCCAACCACTATGTCTGTCACCAAAATGGCAGTTTGGTTTCATCTCATTTTCCAATACTATTTTGGAATTTATCAATGTTTGTATATATTGTTAATACTTAGGGAACAAATTAAAAAAAAATCTTGAAAATATTAAGTTTGGTTTTTCACATATGCTTGATCCAATCACTTCTAGAAAAAATCAACTATGATTGATGAGACAAACCAAAATCTTGACTAGTTTCACATACTAGACATCTACCTTATTATCATTAACATGGGCAACCTAGATGCAACCTCAAAAGGACTGCTTAGCAAGGTTAAGAGGCCCAATATCCAGTATATCCAAAAAAATAATTTCATGCAATTGGAGCAGCACTGCAAAAAAGCATGAGGGTCTTCTTTGCCACTTATTCCTAAGCTATTATATTTGTTGTGTATTACCATATTTTGAAACATGATTTTGGATTTGACTCTTAATAATGGACAAATTGAACTTTGTCCATCTTAGTTCACAACTTCATGCCATGCTCCTTGGAAATTTTGATGTACGTTGATATGATCCTATGATATTGTTGAATATGTTATCTTCAAGTCTAGAAAATATGATCAAGCACAGTTTCCAATCGAGTGAGAATTGGTTCTAACTATAGTTATAATCATTCATGTTTAGCTCTATCCTTACTCCACATAGTACAAATATTTGGGGATTTTAACTTTGATAGGAAATGGTGTCTCTAACTACCATTTTGATCCTCCAACCTCCCATTTTCAATATTAAATCCACTTAATGGTCAATGCTCTAATCCATCCTCTCAAAAGACATGGTAACAATCCTAACAATCTGTTGAGTCTTCATGATTTCAATTTACAAGCAAGTCATGAAAACTTTGCATTACACAATGGAAACTCTTCAAGTCTTCACAATCTACAGCAACAACTTCCCCGCCTAGCACTCAAACCTTCAAGTTTTAATCTCGATTCTCATCCATCCATAGACTACTCAAAAGTCAATGCTAGGAAAAGAATCTTGAAAGAACAAAAATTGGTATAAAAGAATGTGAGATTTGTGATTTTATTAAATGTTAGAATTTTTAATTTTCATGTATAATCTAAACAAAAAAAAACAAAAAATATATTTTTCTATATAGTCTAAACAATCCAATCAACAACTAAGCTCAAGGCTACTCTAAAGGAAAGCCTTCCTCCTACAATGCAACCACACTTACATCCAAACATTCCTTTCCCATGATAGTACTCAATGTTATTGTGTACTATGGTACTTCTAAAAAAATATTATAGATGTTTTTAAATACTCCTTTTGTTTCTTGACCATCTCTTGGAAAAATATCTTGTGATTCCATTTATGGTAACATGATTTGGGCACTAACAAGGTTAATAAAAAAATGACTTATGAACCCAACAATTGCATGCAAATAAATTGAAATTTTGCACAACAAATTGAAAACAGAAAATCAAACAGACTCTATGACCAACAATAGAAGGTAGCAACAACCTTCAAATTTGACCAACCCCTTTAGTTATTGTCAATTGCAAATAGCATTATGGAAGCGGACACACTGAACACTATAGTTCAATATGAAAATACAAAATTTTGTTCCACAATTCATTATAGAATCCTAAAATGCAAATTTGACTATTTATATGATTGCATGCATCACGATGCAATTTCAAATTGCCAATTTGACTATTTATATGATAAGATTATGATTTTTTTTATAAAGAAACTTCGTTCAAAAATAAGAAGACTCGGGGTGAGCAATCTGTCTATTAAAAATTGTAACTAAGTGAGTCTAGAAGATGTTGGGGGCTTATAAGTACTAAAAATTCATGCTCTCCATCCCAACATTCTTCCCATGCAGACTTTGAGGGTAAAAAAATCATTATTACCCCCTCAAAACCCACTTTCTCTAATGTTAGTGGCAAAAAGTGAAGAAAAATTCAAAAAATAAATAAGTGGTGATTTGTTTATTATTTTTCCAAATCAAAGGGGGCAAGGAAAATGACATGGAAAATCAAGATGAAGTCAAAGGCTACGTCAAAGGGTGACTGGAGCATCCACCTAGGGTCCACAAGTTCAAGTGACAAACAAGCCAAGACAAAGAGGGAGCACATTGAATTCTGTAGATACCACAAATTGCTGTAGACCCAACCTCAATCCCCCCTTTATGTTCCATGCATATTCATTGCAAGAAAGGGAAATTTGAAATACGCTCTGTTAGTTCCAAACTCCACGCAGCAGCCTGAGAATACTCCACACAATAGCCTGTACACATGTTCTAGTAAGGTTTAATTGGCAATTTTCAAGGCAAAGTTATTTCAGAGTTGGACAATTGGACTCCCCTTAGCCCCCCTCCTGCATCTATTCAGCTCAACCTCCACGCAATCTACTCACAGCAGATTACAAATAACACATAGCACCAAAGTGGAGATATGTAGACAATCTATAAAGGATATACACAAAAATATTGGAAACGTGTTTGATGGATGAGTTAACTAAGAAATTAGCTAAGATTTTGTGGGAGTCTGCTCCCCTTTCAACTCCACTCATTGCACACATGTATTACTCAGCCAATTCGCACAATAGTTTAGAGGATGAGTTAAAAAAAAAAAATTAGCTCATATTTTGTTGGAGTCTACTCCCCTTTCAACTCCACTCATTGCACACATGTATTAGTCAGCCAATTCACAGAGTATTTTAGAGGATTTTCGCTCAGCCGACAGAGTATTCTACAGCCAGTCACAAGAGCAAAAAAATAAGAACAAAAATGCAGAATACAAAGTCTTCAAACAGAGATTAACAACAATTTTTTTTTGTTACAACACATGCGTACACAAGATGATTGAGAGTTCGAGTCTCGGGAACAATTTTAAAATTTCAAACAGTGCCTGGTTTGAGATTCCGTCTTGTTAAGACTCGAATATTATACTTTCAAGCGGTGCTTGGTTTGAGATTCAGGCTTGTTTGGCAAGAGTTGTGCTTGATTTTTCCCATTATCTTCTGTAGCACTAGGTTTCTTGTGAGTGAGCAAGAATGGCCGCCTTAGTTAAATCTGCATTTGCAGCTTTCTTGGTTGAAAATTCTCTAACAATCTTCCTTGCCACAAAAAATTGTTAGAGAATTTTCATTTTCAATATCGAACAAATGGAAGATTTTCTCATCATCTTCTGCATGTATGGTCTTCAGTAGCCTCTTTGTAGATGTTGTTATTTCAACAAAATAAATCAGCAATTTGCTAGTTCTTATCGGTTCTTTAAGGTGTCTGTCATTTTTCCAGCACAGTAGAGAGATTTATGTAAAATCATGGATAAAAACCCTAGAAGGTAGAAAGATAAAACTAAAAATTTACCCGTTTTGGTTTTAGCATTCGTCATTTTCTCCTTGGTAAAGGAAGATCGAATTTTCCTTTTTTCTCTAAATCAGGCTAGATTTTCTCGTCTTAAGCATGTCTTGTTTGTTTGTCAGTCTTTAAAATTTCTCTTCTACTCTATTGTCAGTTTTCTCGCACAGTAAAGAGATTCATTGTTTGGATAAACTAGCTATAAGGTAGCCCAAGGGATTAGCTCAACCGGGTAGCCCAAGTGATGTTGTTAGACATGTGGATCTATCCAAGTTCTTGGGTTGATTCCACATCCATAAAAGTGGGAAGGATACCTTGGTATCCTCTTGTGGTTTTACTCTGGAAAAATTGGTGAAAAACTTGGTTATAGGGTAGATATTTAAACAAAAAGTAGAAATTAAAAAAAAAAACTCTTTTAGTTCATTTCTTATGTAATTTTAGCATATGTCAAGAAAAAGACGATTAGAGAGTTTTCTGAATACCTCACAGCCATAGGTGAACAATGTGCTAGCAAATTTGCTTTTGGAATTTTCACTATAATACTATTTTAGCTCCTTATTTTCAATACTCTGTTGTCCAATTCTTCTTTTCTAATTTTATCCTTGCATTCATTGTACACCGACTATTGTGCGGAGGTAAATACAGTAATTTATATTACATTCAAGTTTCTTTAACATAACATTGTGCCAAGGTATTTTAATAATCTGTTTTTGACTGGATTTTATCCTAAAGGATTCTTTACCCTGCAAGGAGGCAGTTTGGGATTCTCGTTGTCTCTTGCTAGCGATAGTCCACATATCAACGTGAAGGAGTAAAACAGCGCAGTAAATTTTGCTGTGATAAATTGTCTTTAATCTATTACAAGCTTGTAAACTAACTCGTTTGAAACGTTGTTGACTGAAAATATCATCAAGCATGTTGCATTGGTGGTTTTGTATTTCTGAAAAGCCCATGGTCTTACCAACATCATCTCTTCCCATATGAAAGTATGTCTAGAGAAAATATGAACGATACTCTCTCTTTAAAGTCTGAAAATGGGATGGTCTTATCAGAACCTCTTTTTGATGAAGAAAAGTACATAAGGTGTCTGGTCTCCATACAAACTACTGCTAAACTCCATTACTATCGAGTCTCTTCCTTTCACTGCCCTTGTATCTTGATTTTGTGATTTGACATGATGCAATCATTCCTCTTTTGTCTTCTTTTATTCTGGTTTTTTCCATTTCTCTGTTTTTGACAAAAAAAAAATTCTTTCTTGGCCTTATCTATGTGTATTTTTTGACGGTGTAAGAGATGAAATTGGTGCCAGTCCCACATCCTGGGCAAGGTGGACACGTATGTGGATAGCTGAGGAAAATAGACACGGTGATCTTCTTAATACGTATCTTTACTTGTGTGGCCGAGTGGACATGAGACAGGTTGAGAAAACCATACAGTATTTGATTGGTTCTGGAATGGTAAGTGACTACACAAGCCTGTAAAAATTTTCTGAATAATGAAGATTTATCCACCGAGATTATCCTGATCACATACTAATTCGAATTCATATGAAACACATAATCTCTTCTACAATCAATCATCAATTTGCGGAAATGGAAACAGTCGCATGCGCACATAAACACAATATGTAATGGGGAAAGCTTATAGCTGAAAACCCCCAGCTATTTGTATATTATAATAGAAGAGAAACATGTAACAATCTCGGTACAATACTCCTCACAAGTACTCAGTACTGTCTCCAAAAGTTACACACAAACTAGCTTGGTTTTGAACAAGTCACAGGTTCAAAACTCATCCACTAATTGCCTGCCTCTATTGCGCAATCAAGGCTGGTCTAATGAGAGATCCAAGTTTGAATCTCACTGGCTCCAACTGCGCAATCATCATTGGCAATCTCCTCCAATGCTTGTGCAAATCTCATGCACAACTGCTATCGCAACTAATAGCAAACTCACCCTTTCATCTACCTCTTCCACTGGTCTCCACTGAACTGTCCATGCACTGTAGTGAACTGATGTGTTCTTGAGTTGAATAATGAGTTAATAATTAGTGAATTAAATAATATTTAATTCAATCCACTCATTACTAGTTGATTAGCTAGTTAAACTAATCAACTAGTTCAACTAAGTTAAACCGAACACAACTCCACCAACTGTCTCATCAACTCCACCAAACTCTGCCACTGAAGTCCTAACTGAAGTCAACCATGCATGAGCTCACCAAACCCCAAGGAATAGCATAATTACTTCTGTCAGATGCATGAGCCACTTCCGTAGCTCCAACTGAAGTGTTGTAAGAGAATAAACTGAAGTTTAGAGTCCAAATATTATTAAGGGCTAATAATATTTGACTGACCTATTTTTAGACAGGCAGTCTAAAAATAGACTTCGACCTGTATGTCTAAAAATAGAGGTCCATCTATTTTTAACAACTCGACCAATCATCCAAGAATAGCATACTGCAACTCCTAGACCATGCTCCATATGTCTAAAAATAGACATAGTCTAAAAATAGACTTTGCGCCAAAAATAGCCTGCGGGCCCACTTAGTGAAGGCGACTTCATTTCACTAAGCTCCATCATCTTGTTGCATTTTCAACACTCCCTCTCAACAAGATATGGATTATCGTCAACCCCTATCCACCTTTTCTGTGGAATTCGAACTTGCTCCTGGTAGGCGCAGCACGTCGAATGTCGGCCATCTACGATCCTCAGTGAGGAATATGAAAGCATCATGATCCTCAATGGAACACAATCTAATATGATCGTGCCGATTTTGATGTGTTTGGATCCATCATGAAATCTTTGGACAACGAGAGCTTGATGCGGCTACGGTTATCACAATAAATCACGGTAGTCTCCAAATTACCTTGAACAATCCCACTTGAGGATCTTCCTGTCAAATAGCTCGCATGTAGCCAGCTTCTTGCCATGGCCTGAAGCCTCACTGAGCCCAGGTGCCACGGATCTCTCTTCTGTTGTCCCCAAGGAAAATGCGTCGACCCATCTTGCTTCCTCCAGATGTGCTCTTTCGGTCGTTGGGCTCCACCCTTTAATGCACGCATCAATGGGCGACTTCGCTCCATCCTCCTGTCTGTACCATAGACCATATCCCGATGTGCCACTAAGATAACACAATACATGCTTGCCTGCCTTCCAAAAGAGCTTGGTAGGCTTAACCATAGCTTGCGAAAGCTGGTTAACTGCATAGCATATATCGGGTCGTGTATTGACGAGATACATAAGCGACCCCACCAACTGTCGATAGACAGTGGCATCCACTACCTCCGCTGAAGTAGCATCCTCCTTCCTCCAACCACCAGGAAGAGGAGTGTCAACAGGCTTGCAGCCATGCATGTTGAACCTCTCCAGAATCTCCCGGGCATACTTACCCTGAGAAACAAACAGTCCTCCACTGCGCTGCCAAATCTCTAATCCCAGGAAATAATGAAGGAGGCCCAAGTCCTTCATCTCGAACTCTCTAGCAAGGTCCTCCTTGCATGAAAGTATCAACAGCTCATCACCCGTCAAAATCAGATCATCTACATATAGTACAATGATCAGCAGCTTCCCCTCCACCACAATCTGGTACAAGTTAGGATCCGCCTCACTCTTGGAAAATCCAAGCCCGGTGAAATAACTGTCAATCCGTGTGTACCAAGCACGAGGTGCTTGCTTCAGCCCGTACAGTGCTCTCTTGAGTCGGCACACATGCGACTCACTGCTGAAGATCTAGAAACCTTCAGGTTGCTCTATGTACACCTCCTCCTCAATGAATCCAATGAGGAATGCAGTCTTCACATCCATCTGATGGATGTGCCATCCCATCTACGCTGAGAGAGCTAGGATCGTCTGTATGGAAGAGTACCTTGGAACAGGTGCAAAGGTCTCCTCATAATCGATCCCCTCGATCTGTGAGAAGCCACGGGTGAAAAATCTCACCTTGTACTTCTCCACACTCCCGTCAGCTGCCTGCTTCACTTTGTAGATCCATCGCGAACCCACCACTGATTTCCCCTCCGGTCTTAGGACAATCTCCCATGCATTGTTTCTGACGATCGAATCATATTCTTCGATCATGGCATCTACCCATGCGGGTTCCTCCACAGCTTCCTCAAAAGAGGATGGCTCCATCATGACACATTGAATCATAAGAGACATGTATCCAGTGTACCGATCCGGTGACTGCCTCTGTCTGCGCTGTGTTGTAGGTGGTCCTACAACCTTCTCTGCATCTCGAGCCAGTCGCTCAGCTTCTGTAGTGCGCTTGCGCCCTCTGATGGTTGGCGCTGCATGGGTGGTCTCTTCCACCTCCTGAACTTCCTCTTGTGGCTGATCCACATCCGAAAGCTCCTCCTTAGGAACTAATAGCTCTCTATCCGCATGCAAGTGTGGCTCCCTCTCAAGCGAACATCGCATGGCTTTCATTTCCTCCCGAAATTTGGATAACTAGCTCTCACAACAAGCCTTCGCGCATCGTCCGGAAAATACACCCGATAGTTGTGAGGTGTATCGCTGTACCCCACAAATATTCCAACCTCTGCGGTTGGATCCAGCTTCCTTCTGGCGTCCTTCGTCACATGCATGTAGACAGGTGAGCCAAAAATTCTCAGATGAGAAATATCAGGCCTCTTGCCAGAAAACGCCTCCTCCGGTGTACTCATGCCAAGAATCTTGTGAGGACAATAGTTCTGCACATATACTGCTGTATTGCATGCCTTAACCTAAAAGTGAAGGGGTAGGCCCTGATCATGCAACATCGCCTGTGCAGCACCCACGATCGTTCTGTTCTTCCGCTCAACCACCTCGTTCTGCTGTGGGTTATGGCGTGCGATGAGCTCTCTCCGAATCCCTTCTACGCTGCAAAAGTCCTTGAATTCAGTAGAGATGAATTCACCACCATTGTCACTCCTGAGAGCCTTCACATGCTTCCCCGATTCCTTCTCAACCAACACCTTGAATTCACAGAACTTAGAAAATGTCTCGCTCTTCTTCTGCATGAAGAAGATCCAGCACTTCCGAGAGAAATCATCAACAAAGATCACATAGTACTTGTGCTTTTCTTTCGAAGCTACAGAGAAAGGACCACACATGTCTATGTGAACTCTCTCAAGGATCGTCGTGGTGCGACTATCCTTCTCGTGAAAGGTGGCTTTCACATACTTCCCCAAGGTACACCCATTTCACTGATATGACTACGCAAGAGTGCCCTTAGGAAGCCCAGTAGAAATCTGTTGCAGTATTTTCAAAGCTCCATGGTGAAGGTGGCCCAATCTCCTGTGCCACAATTCGCCCTCATCATCCTGGCTCACCACTTCTCCCGCCTTGCATGCCATTGCTACGCAGCCATCTACTTGCAACTAATAAAGGTTCTTGACTCGAACCCCTATCTTCCGGGTCTCACCAGTAGTCTTACTGCGCAGGAAGGCTTTTCCTTCGCTGAAGACCACATCATACCCCTTGTCTTCCAACATCGCCACAGAGATCAGGTTCTTCATCAATCCTAGAACATTCAAAACTTCCTTCAATATGAAAGGTTTACCAGACTCCCTCTCAAAGGAAATGGTACCGATACCAGTTGCACTGTATCTACCATCATCGGCCATCTCGATGTGCACTCCAAGATCTTTTTCCTCCAGATTTGAAAATAGATCTCGATCTCCGGTCACGTGAAATGACGCACCACTATCCAAGAACCAAACTGATCCCACCACACTTGAAACCAAGCATGCGATCAGTGAAAAATCCAGTTCGAATTGAGAAGCCAATGCCTCTCCCGCTGCAGATCCAGCAGCCTTCTTATTTTTCTTCTTCTGCGGACAATTTGTGGCATAGTGTCCGTGCTGGTGACAGTGAAAACACTTCACCTTGGACATGTCTTGCTTCTTGCCTTTCGCACTAGACTGAGAAGCTTTCTTGCTCTTCCCCTTCTTTTCTTTGGTAGCCAAAGCGCAATTTTCTTCTTCAGATACCTTTGATGAAGATCCTTCCTTGGTAGTCCTCCTTATCTCCTCTTGCATGAGATCCGCTCAAAGGCGCTCCCATCCCGGCAACTTCTCCCGACCATTGACACTATCTTGATATGCATGCCAACTTTTCGGAATACCAAGGAGAGCCAGGTCCACCATATCCTCTTCTTCGACAGTCACCCCCACACTTCCCAGCTCATCTCTGCATTGAGTGAACTTCGTCAGGTACTTGGCGATACTGTCGCCTTTCTCCATCTTAATGTTTCTGAGCTTATCCTTGAGAGCCAGCTTCCTTTGGTTGCTCTTACTCTGGAATAGATCTGTCAATGCTTTCCACATCAAATATGGAGAAGCTTTTCCATGCAGGCTGGATACAATGTGATCCTTCATGCCCTCCAACAGAATCCTTCGACATTTCGCCATCTTCTTTTGCCAAGCTTCAACTTCAGCAGGATTAGTGGGCTTTTGGACATTCATATCTACGAACTCCTTCAGTCCATTATCTTCTAATACTGCCTCCATGCGATCTTTCCATGCAACATAATTCGAACTTCCTTCAAGAGCATATTCGAGTCGCAAACCGTTGAAAGACATTTTCAACTCCGGCACCAAGAAAACAAAGCTGCTGCAAAATTCGAATTCCAAGCTCACAAACTCAACTGCTTCTGGAACTGTGAGAACAAATTATTTCTAGCATAGAGATCGACTGTATGGGCATTTACTGGATATATCACCTTTCAGAGAAAGGATGGATCCAGAGGCTACCTGGCCTGATACAGACTCTGTCTACCGAAATAATATTGTAATCACTGCAATAGATCCCGATGATTGATTCGCTCTGATACCATGTAAAAATTTGCTGAATAATGAAGATTTATCCACCGATATTATCCTGATCACATACTAATTCGAATTCATATGCAACACATAATCTCTTCTACAATCATTCATCAATTTGCGGAAATGGAAACAGTCGCATGCGCACATAAACACAATATGTAATGGGGAAAGCTTATAGCTGAAAATCCCCAGCTATTTGTATATTATAATAGAAGAGAAACATGTAACAATCTCAGTAAAATACTCCTCACAAGTACTCAGTACTGTCTCCAAAATTTACACACAAACTAGCTTGGTTTTGAACAAGTCACAGGTTCAAAACTCATCCACTAATTTCCTGCCTCTATTGCGCAATCAAGGCTGGTCTAATGAGAGATCCAAGTTCGACTCTCACTGGCTCCAACTGCGCAATCATCATTGGAAATCTCCTCCAATGCTTGTGCAAATCTCATGCACAACTGCTGTCGCAACTAATAGCAAACTCACCCTTTCATCTACCTCTTCCACTGGTCTCCACTGAACTGTCCATGCACTGTAGTGAACTGATGTGTTCTTGAGTTGAATAATGAGTTAGTAATTAGTGAATTAAATAATATTTAATTCACTCCACTCATTACTAGTTGATTAGCTAGTTAAACTAATCACAACTAGTTCAACTAAGTTAAACCGAACACAACTCCACCAACTGTCTCATCAACTCCACCAAACTCTGCCACTGAAGTCCTAACCGAAGTCAACCATGCATGAGCTCACCAAACCCCAAGGAATAGCGTAATTCCTTCGTCGATGCATGAGCCACTTCGTCACTCCAATCGAAGTGTCAGAAGAGAATAAACTAAAGTTTAGAGTCCAAATATTATTAAGGGCTAATAATATTTGACTGACCTATTTTTAGACAGGCAGTCTAAAAATAGACTTCGACCTGTATGTCTAAAAATAGAGGTCCATCTATTTTTTCCAAATCGACCAATCATCCAAGAATAGCATACTGCAACTCCTAGACCATGCTCCATATGTCTAAAAATAGACTTTGCGCCAAAAATAGCCTGCGGGCCCACTTAGTGAAGGTGACTTCATTTCACTAAGCTCCATCATCTTGTTGCATTTTCAAGAAAGCGTTTAAAATTTACAAACATATGGTCAAAGTATTTTATTACATTTACTATTGGTGTCAACAGGCTGTGGGATTGCATTTTGTAATGTTATTTTACTGGATTTTCTATATTACATGTTGGGAGATTTCTGCAGGATATTCTTGATGAATATTATCTGACTTCACGTTTTGGCTTATTTAATATCCACGCACAGAAAATAGCCCCTATCTGGGCTTCCTATACACTTCTTTCCAGGAGAAAGCAGCATTCGTATCACATGGCAACACTGAAAGATTTTCTAAAGGATACGGTGATTTGAAATTGGCTCAAATATGTGGAACTATTGCTGCAATACTTGGAAATGCTATAAATTAACTAACTCTAGATATAATCGCAAAAGGCTAAAGATTAAAACTTAAATGCACCTAGATCATGCATAGAACAAATGGCAGGACAATGTGAGACAGAATAAGCAAGATGTTGATTTCATCAAGAAATGGAGTTTGAAAAAATTACCTCATCATTAGTTTCGGCCTCGTCGGTGCCAGAAGCATCTTGATCTTCGTCTGGGCTGGACACATCTGTCTGTTGATTGTCTTCATCATTGTTGTCTTCCGTGGGCTGAGGTACAGCTTCCAGTTCTTCTTGGTCCACTTTTTCTTATTAGAATCATATGTTTGTATATTTCCGCTTCGATACAGCTCAACGAGAGCCACAGAGATCCACAGAGATCCAGATAAAAAACTAGAGAGAGTTTACAGAACATCGAAACACCAAGCCCTGGGAGAGTTACCAGCATAGGGCTATACCAGAACCAAAACATAAGACCACTTGCAGACAAAAATAAAAACTTAGGGCAACATCATATTTCCTATCTCCTTCAGTTGCCACAGTTAGAACCACCACCACCATAGCCAGATCCACCACCGCCACCATCTCTGTAGCCACCACCACTGCCATAACCATGGTTGCCATGATCACCACTTCCACTCTAACCCCATCACCGCAACCCCCACGGTAGCCATGCGAGCCACAACTTCCACTACCGCCCCTGTTTTCTCTAGACAGGGCTGGGTTAACATTGATGCTCCCCTCGTCAAGCATTTTTCCTTTCATTGAGTAAATGGCATCCCTCATCGATTACCAGGGTCATACCACCCCATTAACCAGTCAGCCCAAATTTGAAACCCTTGGACCATATTTTTCTATCGTTCCAGTGATTGTAGTGGATTGCAGTAAAAAAAATTCACCGCTATTTTTTATTAATTTATTTTCATTTTAAATTTTCCCTCCTTTATTAATTTATTTTCATTTTAAATTTTCCCTCCAAATGCATTTGTTTTTATTTTCTCGGATTTTAGTAAAAAGAATAAAAAAAATTCACCTTTATTTTTTATTAATTTATTTTCATTTTTCAGCTATCCGTGGATTGGAAAAGTTTCCCTCCAAATACATTTGTTTTTACCTTCTCGGATTTAGTAAAAAATAATAAAAAATCACTGCCATTTTTTATTAATTTATTTTCATTTTTTCAACAATCTAGCAGTGGATTGGTAAATTTTCCCTCCACGTTTCGAAATTTGAAAGTGGGAAGGATTCCCTAAGGTTTGGAAGTTCCCACCTTTTTTATGCATTTCCTCGCAACGAGGGTCACTAGAGCCTCTTGAGTCCTTGTTGGTCTATGGGAAAGGTTATCAAGGAAGCAATGAAACATATTGGCCTTAATTATTAGTTTTATATGTGAAGATATCTCATTTATATAGTATTATAATTATATTATTGTTGTAGTTTTAATATTTGTTGAGTTATAGAGTTAATGAATATATGTAAGTGTAGGTAATGATTTTAATGGAGGGTGTTATAAGATTAATTTAAGGAAATTGAAAAATGGAGAGGGTCATGAAATCAATACAAAGATTTTCATGAGGTTTAAGGGGTGTCAAGGTGGTAGAATATTGCAATTAAGAGAACTACATAGCAATTTAGGATATATTGATATAAATTGCACATATGTATATGTTGTGGTGTAAATGTAACAATGTTTTTTAAATTCTTTTGTAAGGTATGACAATGGTCAAGTTTGCCATGTTTTTTAGAAGTATGCATGTGTATGTAATGGTGGACTAAATGACTTATGTTAGGTGGGATGAGGCTGAACCCCAACAAATACAAGCAAGGAGATCAATTGAGTAACGTTGGTGGTGTGGGTCAACTAGCATTGGGCTATTTAACTTGCTTTCACATACATTTGTTTTTTGGATTGAAATTTTTTTCATGAACACAAGAAAGTGGCAATTAATTGATTTTAGACATTGCAATGTGGTAGAAGCATCTCAAAAGCTATGAAAGCACAACTTTAACTCGACAATCACAACTAAGTGGTCTCTATTCTACGAGAGTCACTCTAGACTTGGACCTAACCCTATCTTAAATAAACAACCCCCTTAAGAAGGCAATTCGGCCCATGAGGGTTGAACATGTCACATGGCAATATTGAACACTTGTGGGGGAATAATAACACACTATTTTCACCCACCAAGCAATAAGAAAGCCCTCATCAATGTTATGCACTACTTTAAATGGGTTGAGTGTCCTTGGATGCCTTGAACAATCGTATTGAATTTATGTGATGTTAACTAAGTTAACCAACAAAACATGTATTCAATATTGGCAACAATATTTACACACTATTTATTTCATTGACCATTCAAATGAGGCTTTACTACTTGTAACCAACCATACATGTAGTTGATCAAGTTGACCAACCTAACATGCTACTACTAGTGATAACCAAAACGTACATGTTGGTAATCGGGTGATCAATGTGGTATGCCTCAACATTCGTAATTGAACATAAATGTTGTTGATGGGGTTGACCAGCCTAACATACCTCTCACAATTGTAGTTAAACATGCATGTTGATAGGGTTAATCTCCAAGATAGTGTTAATAAAAAATAGATGTTAATAACAACCTAACACATCACTAACAATGACACTGGAATGTGCATGTCAATAAATAAATTAATCGACATGACATGTTGTTCATTAAGATGATTGACATGACACACAACTCGCTAAGTTGACCAGCTTGACAAACTATTGGTTTTGTCAATGAACTAAAATTCCTTCAATGAGCACAACCAAATGTGCAGGATGTTGAACAAGTAAACCAACCTGACATACCTTTCACAATAGTAACAATGTGTGAAATTTCTGGATTGGGAAAACCAAACTAACATACCTATGATAATCAGAGTCGACCATACATGCCTATTGTTATTAACCGTTCACGGGTTCCATTGATTTTGTGCAAAATTAAGCATGTCATGCAACTCTTAGACTAACTTTGATATGTATACAAATTAAGATTGTATTTACTTGTTAGAATTGTGTTAAAGTGTTTCCCCTTTAAATGTCATAATTTTGAATCCAAGGGAAATTAAGGTATGTATACCTCCATCATCATTGCATGAAGGGCATATATTGTCCCACGAACAAGGGAGTCTCACATGCCAATTTAGCATCTACCTATATTATAACTTTATATTAAATACTATTATTATTTTCTTGTATTAATATGAGTGCTTTTAAAATTTAATATACAGTTAAGTAGATTACCCCTTGACTAATTAGTGAAGTATTTAATATTGGATGAGAGAGTTGTAAGGTTGAAATTTATATTCCTCGTGTTAATTTGGGTGTTTGTATCATTTAAATGAAAAATTGGATTTCATACATATCTATGGATCCATTAAAGGCATTTACACATGCCAACCAAAGACATTCAATAGTTGGGTTAGAACTAGCGGTTGGGAAGAGTTCATTATCATATTCATCCAAGGGTTTCCATACTAGGGAAATTAGGGAATGTGTTTGATTTATGGGTTAATGTTTGAATGATATGAGGAGACGAGTTAGTGCAAGTCCTTCTTATGGTAAGGCCCTGCACCTCTTCCTTTATTTCTTAAAATAAAATTGAAAGAAGTGATTACAAATATATGATACATATAATCTGCAAACCATTCACAACATCGCGACATTAAACATTTACATGAGAGGCAACTTATTTCATGTTCAATATATTTTTCCTTTAAAAAAGAAATATATGGTACCATGATATAATATAGTGATTCACCAACATTGACCACCAGACAAATGACCTAAACGAAAAATGTTATGTATGGTGAATATCATCCACCATAAACTATGATTATTAGCCACTTTGACACCCCTAAGTTTATGGTCACTCATTGAACATGACTCCAAGAGTTGTTTCGAGCTTCTTAAACTTATTCTTTCCCAAAATACTAACGAGGATGTCTCATCACTGTAGCATTATTTTTTTCTACGTCTTTCATCAAATTCTCTGCAAACACCTTTTTATGTTATCCTTAATTAACATTTCAATTCCACACGTTTTCTTATTGCGTATTTTAAAGGGTTTCCTACATTCTCATGGCAGAACGGAGTCACATTCATGGGTCCTTCTATGTTTTGGGGACCATCTCATTACTTGCAGTGGTTTCTCTCTAAATCAACACATGGCAAGCGCGGTATGATCAAACAAAACATATTAGCACCTAAAAGGCCATCGATTTCGAGTTAATCCCTACCCTACGGCATGGAATTTTTTTTGGTTTTTTGAATAAATTTTGTCAATGAATAAAATTATTGTGAATAATGTAATGCAGTTTGGCTTGGCATCTTCTTGTTGCATTAGGGGGTTTAATGGGTTAGGGGTTAAGGGTTTAGGGATTAGGGGTTAAGGGTTTGGGGGTTAAATGGGTTAGGGGTTTAGAGGTTTAGGGGGTTAGGGGATTTAGCAATTAAGTATTTTATGGGTTAGGGGTTAGGGGTTAATGGAGTTAGGTTTAGGGGGTTAAATGGGTTAAGGTTTTAGGGGTTTTGGGGGATAAATGGGTTAGGGGTCGGGAATTAGGGTTTAAGGGCTGAGGGGTTTAGGGTTTAGAGGTTTAGGGTTTAGGGGGTTAAATGGGTTAGGGTTTCAGGGGTTGAGGGGGTTAAATGGGTTAGGGGTTTGGAATTAGTGTTCAAGGGTTTAGGGGTTAAGATGATAATTTCGTTGGTATCTGTTTGTGCACAATAGT
Organism: Pinus albicaulis; assembly: GCA_034641835.2. Classification (NCBI taxonomy): domain Eukaryota; kingdom Viridiplantae; phylum Streptophyta; class Pinopsida; order Pinales; family Pinaceae; genus Pinus; species Pinus albicaulis. The sequence goes on from CM076572.1 coordinate 383,378,997, forward strand.
TCTTTATTCTTTGTGTCTCAATGTAACAATTTTGTAGGTAATATTGCTTGTTGCCATGTCTTTTATATTTATTAATTTTTAGTATTTTTTAGCCATTGCTTTACATTTATTGATGAAAATGTTTATTGCAATTAAACTAAATGTATCTTCAATCTCTAGTTTCAAACTCAGCCACAGTGTTGTCACACAATTTAAGTCCAAAGAATGGACATTTGATGAAGTCTCAATAACTACACTACATCTCATGACTGCTACAGAAAAGCTTAAGTTCGAGTGTCCCACATTCATGAGAAAGTTGGCGATTATACTCTTGCTCCACCTGATTATGTCCTAGAAATACCCTTGTTTGTTGCAAAAACATCCTAATGTTGTTGACCTTGTCCCTTAACAGACCAAGGAAACAGATGAGACTAAGAGGAATGGAAAGCACTACAAAGTTGGAGAGAGTACAAAAGACTAGGATGATTTAAAGGATAAGCTTGAAGAATGTAACAGTGATGAAATAATTGAAAGTTATCCCAAACAAACAATTGATAATGTGAAACCTTCTTCTGTACCAGTCAAGCCAGACTACATTCATGTTAGAGCAAGAAGAGGCCAAGCGACTGATAGGCATAGCCTGGCAGAGATGGTATGGTTCCCTCTTTTTAATGAAATATTTGATCTACATTTTTATATCGAAGATTAACCAATTTGATCTTGCCAACAAGGGGGAATTAACCTGATCGTAGGTCCCAAATAGACTTGCTCTCGTTTGGAATGGATAATCCTAATGAGTTTTAGGGACTGTTATAAGGGTTAGGGGAATAATGAGTTAGTGGTTAAGGGATTAGGGGTTAGGGTCTTAGGGCTTAGGGGAATAAGGGCTTAGGGTTAGGGTTTAGGGGAATAATGAGTTAGTGGTTAAGGGGTTAAGGATTGGGGGGTCAGGGGTTAGGGGATTTAGGTGCATTCAGGGGTTAGTGGAATAATGAGTTAATGGTTAAGGGATTAGGGATTGGGGGCTTATGGGTTAGGGGATTTAGGCGTAGTTAAGGGTTAGGTGAATAATGAGTTAGTGGTTAAGGGATTAGGGATTAGGGGCTTAGGGTTAGGGGATTTAACAGTTAAGGATTTCAGGGGTTAGGGATGAGGGTTTAATGGGTTATGGGTTGGGAGTTACTGGCTTCACGTTGGAAATTCATGTGAAAACTAATTGTGCATTGGATTTTGGAGGTGGTGAAAGGATAAGGCAAGGGAAGATGAGGGAGCCCAACATTAGAATCTTAAATATGGTTTGGTGTTGGTCCTGATGGTGGCCTCTGAAGAGGAAGCGTAAACATCACAGGAAGGTTTACAGAGGGAGTGGCTTGTGTGTGCTTGTCATGGGAATTTGCTGGTGCGGTGTGTTCAATCGGTCCCTATGGCTCAGTTTCTTAGCCATTGACTGCGTTTGGGTTGAGGATAGGAATTTGAAGGGAAGTGAGATCACTCGTTTCCATTTTTCTTGGCTTTCAGTGAGTCTGTTTTTTCGTGATAAGAGAGGAAGCTAGAATTTGCAGTCTAGGAAACCTCGAGGGTGGTGGCAGAAAACTAGTTTCTTTTCCAAATTTAGTGCCCTCCAACGTGGGTGTGAAAGTGTTTGGTGGATTGGTGTGTGGTATCTATGTGGAGAATTTGGAGGTTGGTCACTGCCTTGAGGGAAGTTACACTCGGGCGTTGGCTACTTTGTCATCGTTTGTTGTTCAATTTCCTGTGTTGGTTTGGTGCGTGATGGTATTTGGTTTTGCTGGTGGTAGAAGTCTTTATCTGGTAGTGGAAGGTGTCTCTGTGCTTCCTTGTGGTGGTGGGAGACGATATTTGGCGCCTTTGCTGGTGGTGTTTTTTTTCTATAGTGGGTGGTCTAGTCTCTCGACTCTACACATGGCGGGGTTCCTCGACCTTGGCGAATTATGAAGCCCCTGGTGTGGTGTGGGTGTTCTCCCTCCACTTTCATCCATGGCCCTGTGGGGGTGGCAGACTCAAAAATAATCATGGTGGCTCCATGCCAGGGTGGAAAGACTGCAAGCGTGCACGACTTATTAGTGTGGGTGCGCATGGGGACGGTGGAGGAGGTAAGCGGGGGGAGAAAAGAGGTGGAGGTTTGAGGGTTCAAAAGCATAGTCGTCGGGGTGGAGGAGGCCATGGTGGCAAGGGGAATCGTGGGTTTGATTGATTTGAGGTAAATGAGGGGCATGCTATCCAACATTGTTGTGTAGAGAAAAATCGTGCACTTATCAACAGCCTGATGGAAAGAGTGGACACAACTGAGAGATTATGTCGTGAGGAGCATGCAGAGCATATGGAAACATTGGACTGAATGCACTATTTACAGTGCCAAGTTCGAGAGAGACTGGTAGTTGTTTGGCGACGCTAAAATCAACTCACTGAGAAAGTAGAAAAGCTGGAGACTTGGTTGGCGCACTTTGAAGGGCACGGTCAGTGTGACTTCTGTCCTCCACCACATCTAGGAACAACCTCGGACAACCATGCATCCACCACGTTAGACGACTAGTATGATATTTTGTGTTCTTTGTGTTTTATATGTGTTTTGGTGACTCTGGCCCAACCGTTTATGGACAATGTCTCTAGTCCCTCTTCTGCAATTTTTTGCATCTGGTGCAAATTTTTGTTAACAAACCAAGTCGAGGTGAGACCACCTGCTTTGTAACTGGCTAGATGTACTCCTTTTTTCCTACATGAATATAACATTGACTTTCAAAAAAACAAAGGTTCATACATCATTCAAAATTTAATTAAGTTTCATACCTAAATTAACAAATGTTCATACCTATTTACTAAATAGGTCTATAAATATATATTATAGGTTTATCTATTTAGTATTTATCAAATGTAAATATGATGATTTAATACTAGATTTAAATGAAATCACATGTTTAACATAAGAAATGTTATATTTATCTAGTTGTTAAATGTAAATATGAAGATTTAACCTTAGATTTAAAACAACTCACACTTTTAACATAAATCAATGAAGTTTAAAAATTAAACTTGATGTCCAAATATTAAATATTAAATATAAATATAAATTTGGATCTCTAATTAATATTACCTTTACTAAAATTATTATGAATGCATTAGTGTAAATTTGATAGATGATACATGCAATTATGTTAATTGTAGATGAATCCATTTGCATTGTTAACTTTAGAGACAAAAGGGTGTTCATAATTAATTTCAACACTGTAAATTCAAAGACCCCTAATTTGTCTCTAAATTTTAACACTGCAAATGGATTCAGAGACCTCTATAGTGAAATGTAAAACTTCGGTACCAAAATTGCAATTTTCCATATATGGAGTGACACAATTAAAAATTACTAACATAAATGACTAATTCATATACTTGTTGTACTTGTTATTTGGCCATATTTTTATTCTTGGACTATAATAGTCTTACATTAATCATTATTAATTTTGTCATTTATTATCTAGTCATATATTTTAATCCTAGACTAAATTAATCATTTAAGTTAGTCACATTTACTTTAGTCACTTATTATCTAGTCATATATTTTATCCCTAGACTAAATTAGTCGTTTAAGTTAGTCACTTTTAGTTTAGTCACTTATTATCTAGTCGTATATTTTATTCCAAGTCTAAATTAGTCATTTAAGTTAGTCATTTTTAGTTCGGTCACTTAAAATTGCTCAAATTTAGTAGTAATTCACTTGAAATAATTGCAGTGACTAACATTTTTAGTCACCTAGTCATTAATTTCATCATTTTTTACTAGTGCATAATCTACAAAAAAATTTGTGATTTAATGTGATGCTTGAGGTACGGGTGTTGGCACAGTATTAATGCAACAAGGTAGAAAATTGGCTTTCACGAGTCAAAAAATCAGTGGTAGGCATCTGGGTCAATATATATATGAGAAAGAAATGATGGCCATGTTACAAGAAGTAGACACTTAACAACCATACTTATTGGGTCGTCCTTTCCAAATCTGCACTGACCATCATAGCATAAAATATTTCCTTGAGCAATGTCTATCATCACCACAAAAAAATAAATGGTTCGCAAAAATGTCGGGATATGATTATGAGATGAGCATGATAATGTAGTGGCTGGTGCCTTATCACACCAATTTTATGATGAGGGAACCCTTTTATCCCTCTCTTTTCCCATACCAGATTGGATTGAAGAGTCTCGTCATGAATGGTTCTCCCACCCCTCTCTGTCCCAACTCATTAATAGATTAAGAGCATATCCTAATTCCTCAGATGACTACTCATGGAAGGATGAATTTCTTCACTAAAAGCATTTAGTAGTGCTATCCCCGATGTCCACCCTCAAAATCCGCATCTTGGAACACTCCTCTCTGGTCACAAGAATTTCAAGCTTTTAGAAGACTTATGCACAAGTATGCCGCTCTTTATTTTTTACCGACATGAAGAATGCAATTCTTAATTTTATATTTGAATGTGATGTATGCCAACACAACAAAGGTGAAATGATATATCTACCGAGAACCTTACAACGATTTCCACTCCCTACTTCCATTTGGGAAAATGTTTCCATGGATTTCATTACATGTCTCGCAAATTCAGGTAAGAAATCAGTCATCATGGTGGATGTTGACAGAATTAATTCTAAGTATTCTCATTTTTTCACTCTACCATACCCATTTACCCCAACATTGGTGGCTCAAGTTTTCATGGATTGAATCTTCAAACTGCATGGCATGCCAACTTCCATTGTGTTTGATCGCGACTACATTTTCACCAACAAATTTTGGAAGGAACTTTTCAAGCTACAGGGCATGTAACACCAAATGAGTATATCTTATCATCCCAAAACCGATGGAAAAAAAAAGTAGTCAAAAAATGTTTCACTAGTACAAAATGGATAATTAGTTACTAAAATAACGACTAAAATTTGCATATAAATGACTATTTTTCGGTCGGTGACTAATAGTAGCTAATTTATAGTATCTTATAATGCAACCAACTTTTAGTTGTTTTTATATTAGTCATTAATTGGTTGTCTCAATTTTATTGTCTGGTAGTATATTTAGTCATAAATTTGGTCATTAATTTAGTCATTGATTTAGTCATTAATTACTACAATTAATGACCAAACATACAAAAAAATATGCTACTAAGTGATCACCCGAGAAAACCAATTAATGACCAAAGAAATATGACAAAAATGTTGGTCTTGTTATAAGATACTATAAATTAGCTACTAATAGCTATATATAAGCAAATTTTAGTCATCATTTGAAACCAATTAATGACCAAAGAAATATGATTAAATTTAGGTCGTGTTATAAGATACTGTAAATTAGCTACTAATAGTCGTATATATGAAAAATTTAGTTTCTTTTTAAAATCATAAATTTAACATTTGTAGTCGTCATTTATCCTTTTTTTATAGTTTCAGATTCATTATATAAATGGTTACTTTAGTATTTTATATTCGTTTCATTTACTTTCATTAACAATCATTATAAGAAACTAATTTAGTCGTGTATTCATTTTAATTGTGTTCATCATTAATCAACATAAACGACTAATTTAGTAGTTTTATATTGATTTTATGTGTTCATTATTAATCAACATAAATTAATTAGTATGATTTCACAACTAAATTTAAAAAAAAAATCATACAATGTACATGTTCATCTAATATGAAAACGCAAAATTACATATGTTAGTTACAATACTAAATGATATCACGTGTAACTATAAATAATTTCAACCACAAATTATATTATATAAAATTTCAAGTATTACAATATGAGTTTCCAACTTAATATTGGTTGGAGTACAATTTACACATGAAATATTGTTTCATCACTTCAAAACATTGAAATATTATTATTGTGTTGCCAAAACATTGGAGGTGAATTGACCAACTCTGAAGACTTGACCATCAGTCTCTATGTGTGTGTCTTATGTGGGATATTGGCTCTACGGGTACCACTAGACCAGTTCTCTTCTGTCTCTTGAAGTTGCATTTTGTTTCTCTAGTGTTATTATTCTCCTTTTTCTTAGATTTTCTGTTTCACACCATTAACATTGAGGTCCTTTTCTGAAAAATAAAGAAGATACAATGCAAAGTACAAGACATGAAAGAAAATGAACACTGGAATAAAAAATAGAGTAGACTATAAAGGATTTAAACAATATATACCTCAACATGAACAATATTGTCAATGCCATTTTTCTCCATAAAAGAAAGAAACTCGAACAAGTTTTCTCAAGTTTTATATTACTTATAAAATGTGGGGGTGCAAAGAGAACTCCTACAAAATGCCAAAGCTAAATCTAGAATAAAATGAAATGAAGTAAAAATGATACAATAATAGAAAATCCTTATATACATGTATATAACCAGATAATGTAGAAGGCTAAGTGAATAAGCCCAGAGCTGGAGGTCAATGATGTCAAGAGTTCCCAAGTCTGATAAGGATTTCTTTAGATAAGAACTACTATTTGAGTCCATTATCACATATGAATAAGCCAACTAGTCTATATCAAATTATTAATGCTTTTCTAATATTTATGGATCACTACAGTATAAATGGATAAATTGCAAAGAAAATTCCCTTTCCATTGTGTTCTTGACATGTGGTACAATATATTAGTAACTACAAGGAAAATACCATCTAGCGGATGTTTTTGAGGAAACCCACAGAAAAATACCCCATACATCCATTTCTAGCAGAGGTTACTAGAGGAGGTTGGCGGGCGAAGGGTTTTGCGGATGTTTTTCGCTCAGTGCACTTATCATTAAACGTCACCCCGATGCTCTACAATAATGAAAGCACCAGTTGGCACAAAAAAATTGGCACACCGGACATCGTGCACTCCATACACACCCGCCTGGTGCGTTGTATTATTCTATAGCACTGGTGCGTCACACATCTTCCACGCCGGTGCATTATAATACACCACGCCAAAACCGGAACTGCCCGGTGCGGTAGAGCGAAACCGCACTAGTGCATCATAAAACAATGCGCCAAAACACAAATCGACCAGTGTGTTTGTAAGAAAAAACACCGGTGCGCCTATAAACCATGCACATCAGTAAAGGGTTAAATTAAAAATAAATTGCAACAAAAAACCCAGATTTTTCATTTTTCTAGTGCTCCTGAGCTCTCAATTACCATTGCACACTCTACCATAGAATGCACCGGTGCGTACAAAAAACTGGAACACCAGACAAAGTGCACGACGTACAGACCCACCCGGGGCGTCCAGTTACGGTAACAGATCGGTGCTTCACTACTCTTCCACGTCGGTGGATCATAAAACATTGTGCCAAAATAGAAACGTGCTGGTGCATTCTTATCCAAGAGCACTGGTGTGCCTATAAAACGCACGCACCAGAATAGCGTTAAATAAAAAAAAATTAAGGCCAAAAAACTGGTGCTTTAAGACTATTCTTCACTGGTGCTTTACGAATATTCTGCCCCAGTGCACCATCAAAAAAACGCGCCAAAACGGAAACATCTCGGTGCAATGTTAGGGAACCGCCCCGGTGCATTATAAACAACGCGCCAAATCTGGTACCGCCTAGTGCAGTTGTAAGTAAGCATACCAGTTCGCCTATAAAACCCCGTGCACCGAAGCAGGGTTAAATAAAAAAAAAATTACGGCCAAAAAACCGCATTTTTCACTTTCGTCAGTGCTCTAGAGATCTCAAGCACCAGTGCTATTTCCCATTCTCTGAGCCACCATGACATCGATGCTCTCATTGTACCCATTACACACACTACTCCTCTACATTGGCCACGAATCTCCAACTTTCATTTTGAAAAACGGTGGAAAAATTTTGTTTTGCAAGTTTTACAGCCAATATGCCTCCTCAACAACGAAATGTACAACTATTTTTCTAGTTTTTCCATAATTAAGCCTTTTAGCAGATTATAATTTGAGATAACTTTAAAAATAACCATTAAAAAAAAAAATTGTCACGCAGTGCTCCTGAGCCATTTGGCTCACACCAGATAGCGGTGCCGCCTGTAAAATTTACAGTTTGCACTGCCACCGGTGCTAACGGTATCCGCACCGTTTCTGGGGTAGTACCGAAAGGTGCCCCACATAATTTAAAATTAAAAATAAAATAAAATGTGATGTGCTCATTTAGCAAGGCGCATCGTTGACCAAGGGAATCTCAGTGCGGTGCATTGACGGTATTATCTGCCCTGGTATATGTCAGCACACCGCATTTTGCATTCCAAGAGGGTTAATGGTGCGACCGGGTAAAATACCACATTGTCGACTATGTAATTGTCATGAAGTCAGTGCGCTGACATGACTATTTGCTCTGTGGCGTATATTTTAGTTAGCACACCGCTATTCTAAACCTAGATATAGTCAACGGTGCTTGAAAAATAGACAATTTCACCGAGGCTGGTGCATTGTATTTCATTAGGGGCACCGGGAATGGAGCACTAAAAATTTAAGCTGCACTGCCACCGGTGCGTGACTTTTTCTGTGGTGAACCGACTGGTCTATTTTTTTTTTCAAAAGAACAAATATATATGTATATTACTAAATACATGTCTGTTTTAATAAAAAAAAAATATTTAATATGTTAATGATTCAGAGAGAAGAGGAGGAACAACAGAAACAACAGGCTGAACAATATGACATGATTTTCCAATGGGAGGCCCGAGAGAGAGAGAGAGATGCATACCCTTGGCTTATTACAACAGATACTGAGGGGATCCTTAGGCAGGTAGGCCTCCTCAAGTTTTATGAGGAGGCCACTTCCCTAAAGGCCCATAGTGTGTTTTTGAGATATCTTATTCGCAGGTGGAATGCCCACTTACAGGCTTTCCAGGTTGGTCTTAACCAGTGGTACACACCCACTGAGGAGGATATTTATTTTATTACAGGACTATCAAGGAGAGGGGTGGATTTTCCCTCATTCCCAGATGTGCCAGCAGGTTGTGTAGCAGGGAGATAGTTAGTTTACTACCAGAGATACATTGGAGCACATGTATTGTCTCCTTCAGAGTTTCAGGTACCTAGAGGTCAGTTACGTATAGGTGCATTTGGTAGACAGGATGTGTAGTGCCTCTCACTTATCATTTCGACCATTTCGCACAACACCAGTGACAGGAAACACATTAGTTGCTCACTTTTATATTAATTTGATTATTTAGTACAGTACCCACAACTTATCAAGTCGTCTGCCATTTTTTTACGGTAGTTTTGTACGGCCTTAGATAGATGTCATGCTCATGCACAAGGGAGGGTCAACTTCCCTTTTTATTTAGAGATGTTTTGTTTATTTTTTTAGAGGTTTCTAGAGATGAGACCTAGTTTTGTTTGACAGCCTTGTAGGCCGATGTTCGAGGCCTAGATACACATGTGGTAGCAGATTATGCCCAAGAGGGGAGACTCTATGTTTCTAGCCAGGATATCGCATGATGCACTAGAGTTATTAGCCAGTGTTTACAGGCTGTATCCCTTCATTATGGTCCCATGTCCTTATGCTAGATTAGATTGGTGAGGGTGTCCCAACATCCTCTTCACAGATGATGAGCCGCTAGATGATAGAATTAATATTACTGTTTTATTTATATTTATTCTAACATGTTATTTAACTTTTTTTTATTAAATTGTGTAATGAAATTATCTAATTATTTTTGTGTACTTGTATATATTTTGTAGACACTGGCTATTTTGATGGCGAGGAGATGCTAGATCCACCACATGATCCAGGTGTCGATCCTGATGATGATCAGAACATGGTTGATGCTGAGGATGATCATGATCAAGATGAGGCCGGTGCAGCAGGGAGACATGCTCCTGCTCATGGTGCACCGATATCGCCTTTTGCTAGGTGCGGTCGACCTGAGACTAGATATAGGATGGAGTTGGGCAACCAACTCTGTGCATTGATTATTGATGCAGACATACAGTCCGATGATAGGCTGTTCCGGATGTGGAGAGGCATGTCCGGTCATACAGTCCGATGATAGGCTGTTCCGGATGTGGAGAGGCATGTCGCATGACATGTATGGCATGATGCGGCATGTCGTAGGAGCTACGATAGCTATGATGCAATTGAGGAGGATTTTCCATAGCTATAGGCATACTAGTCGAGCTGTAGCACATGATGGATAGTCCGCGAGAAATGACTCACATGCATCTCATGATCGTTCACCTCGCGTTGTACCTGATGAGCATGAGGTTGATCCACTAGTAGCATTTAGAATTCATCATGGAGATGAGGCTGGACCATCAACCACGTCCGGTCAGTAGCCTGCAGCATCCGTTAGTACTAGTCATGATCATGAGCAGGCTGGACCATTGATCGTCGAGGCTGCACTATTGACTGAGAATACCTCCACTACTACTGCTTATATTGATGTTGTACTAGTACCACTAGCTGATGCATCCATCAGTACTAGTGATCATGATCATGAGCAGGCTCAACCATCAATCGTCGAGGCTGCACCCTTTACTGAGCAGGCCTCCACTTGTACTGCTATTGATGTTGTTATACTACCACTAGTTGATCCATGAAATTTGTATATTTTTTTTTCTGAATAAGACTAAATTTATTAAGAAAAGATATATGGTACAATCAGAGCTTGCAGAGAGGCAAAGCTAAATAGAAAGGGAGCTAGAAATGATATAGTATCAACCTCGATCCCATAGAGCATCTACGACATAAGCAAAAGATAACAAAGAGAACATAAAAGAACGAGCTAGACAAAGGAGTTTACCCAGCCTGGGCAAAATCTCCCAATCGACATTTTTTCCCTTTCGTTTTACTGACTTTGACCCAACCATTCTGATCTGGCTGGACCGGAACCACTTGCAGGCTGTTTTGTGCTAAAGGAGGAGTCTCCTTGTCTGAATCAGAAGAAGAAGACTCATGAGAGCATTTCTGCGAGATCAGAGGCGCAGAAGGATCCTCAGGGCGGGCTGAGGGCGGGTCCTTCGGATGCTCCAAATTCTCCTCTTCCACTTCAGTATCCTCCTCATCAGAGCTAGAGGACTCTATGTCATCCATAGGGGGTCTATCACAAGGTTTCTAGCTCTTGGATTTGGATTTGCGATTGAGGTTCTTCTTTTTGTCGAGGAACGATGCACATGTGTTTTGGAGATGCCCCGTCTGATGGCAATGGTGACACCTAAAGGTTGTGTTCTCATAGTCCAAAGTTTGCGTCCAATGGAAGTCCCCAATTTTAAGGATGATCTGATCTGGTAGCCCTTTGCTAATATCAATTTCTGCGCAAATTCTGCCAAAGGTATATATTCCTTTCTCCCCCCTCGATGTATCTGTTGCCAGGAAGCTGCCTAATGTGTCCCCAATTGCTTGAAAGACAACAAAATGCCAAAGATGCGCAGAGAGATTTGGAAGCCTGACCCAGATAGGAAGCTTGGTGATGACAGCAGTAGAGGGGTCGAAGTCTAGGAACCAGGGGGTGAGAAAAAGTCCAGCTGATCCCCAGAACCAAGGGCCTCCCGTTAAGGCTTTCTGGTAATCTTCATTGAAGGAAAAGGCTACAATAAAGAAGCCTTTCGAACATAAGAATACTTTGCTGTTGCTGGTCCAATTGGAGTGGATCCACTGGTATAGATCGGTAGTACGGGGCCATAGTCCATTAAATCTACAAATGATGGTTGTTTATGCAAATGTCTGGTATTGATCATCCAGAGATGGATGAGTGATTTCAATGGCAGGGGTTTCCTCCATTTTTTCCACCAAGAAAGGTTTGGGAGCTTCAGCTGGTTGGGCAGACTTCTTGGCAGGTTGAGCATGAACCACATCTTTATAGGAAAAACCTTTGGAGGCGGAGGATTGCCCCACGGAACCTCCCCTTAGCCAAAGTGATAGGATCACTGTGGAATTTATTTCAATCTTGTAAAAATAAAGAGGCAGATTGTTGTCAAGATGCTTACCTGCAAAGAGTAACCGCAGAAGGGAGGAAGGGATTCCCAGCCTTTGTTTGAGGATCTTTGAGAGATGGCGCACTGTAGAAGAGGGCTGGACCCCAAGGAGCAGGGTTTTTCCCGTCAGAAGAATTATTTGAATCTGAAAAGTTGTTTGCTGGGGATGAGAAGGATTCCGGCTACCAGAGTGAGGAATTGAAGTTGGTTCAGTGAGTTCACTGGGGTTCAGAGCTAGCTCCAGATCCTGGCAAAATTTATTCTGCATGTGGAAGCCTAGTGTAGAAGTAGACATGGGAATAAATCTGCGGGAAAAGGCATGGAAAAAAATGAGTCGGCGGCCAAAAAAAGTAAAGGCCCGACCGCATCTTCGTGCCACCTCGCAGATAGTCGGCTATGGAGCTATGGTTGCCGTAACTGTCACATGTTGTAAAGTGCACCATTCCTGCAATGGCACACAGTCATAGAATAATGTACAACTTCTTGCATAGGTCGTTCGCCCAGCAGGTCTGTAGGGGGCCCAAGAAAATACCCCCGCGGGAAATCGTCCCCAAGCTCTAGATACCATCTTGTTCTTTACATGGCTGCGAATGAGAAAAAAACCATTCCTTCTCCCCGCAAATTCCTCTATGCATTCGAATCCATGGCAGCAGCACCAGGTCGGCGCGATCCAGTTAGCGGTGGCAACGTTTGGGTATTGAAACCCTAGGGCAAGGGAAAGTTCGCTAGCGCTCTCCATTCTTCAGTGAATCCTTTGCTCAAAGTACATATGATCCATGAAATTTATATTACAGTTGTATATTTTTAACATTATTCGGTTATATATATATATATATATATATATATATATATATATATATATATATATATATATATATATATATATAGTCCATGTATTTTATGTTCATGTTGCAGTTGCACTTAATTTACATGTTGGTGATCATTATGATGTGGCACATATTGTTAGGTCATGTTAGATACGTTCATTTAATGTTTAGCTTGCAAATAGATGTGTATATGTGATAGCATGAGTTATTTGACATGAGATGTATATTTGATGTTTATGTTGTGATGATGTTAATATATAATGTTAATTCGATGTTTTAATGTGTTTTTTAGTCGAATATGATGTTTGTACGATGGTTATCATGATCGTGATGATGTTTATTAATTAATTTAATATTAAATGACCATGATATTTATTAAATATTATGTCGTGATTGTAATTTAAATTTAAATTTTAATTGTATGTAAAATTGTAGAATTGTATTTGTATTTGTATTAATTGTAATTTTAACTATAATTGTATGTAAAATATTTATTAATGTGAAATTTTAATTGTAATTGTAATTCTAATTGTATGTAAAATTCTAAAATTGTAATTGTAATTGTAAATGTAATTCTATGTAAAATTGTAAATGTAATTGTATGTAAAATTATAAAATTGTAATTGTATTTGTAATTGTAATTTTAATTGAATTGTATGTAAAATATTTGTAAAATTGTAATTGTAATTGTAAATGTAATTCTATGTAAAATTGTAAATGTAATTGTATGTAAAATTAAAATTCTAATTCTAATTCTAATCGTAATTCATGTATGTGAAATTAATGTAAAATTGTAATTCTAATTCTAGTTCTAATTGTAAATGTAATTTTAATTGTAATTGTGTGTAAAATATTTGTAAAATTTTAATTCTATTAATGTGAAAATTTTAATTGCATTAATGTGAAATGATTCTATTAAAATATTTAAATTTGTAAATTTGCAAATAATTGTAAAATAACAAATCTAGAATAATACAAATTTTTGTAACATAACAAAGTTTAGAAAATAATGAAAATAAATTCATGTACTTTAGAATTATCATTATTTTATTATGATCTTACATACAAAAAAAAAAAATTGTATACAGTTCGTTGCGCTTATCATCATAACACGCGTCGGTGCGTCGTATTACGAAGACGCACCGGTGCTTCCCAACTCTTCTGCACCGATAATGAATAAACGCAAATAATAATAAAAAGCAACTCTATTTTCTTTAAGTGAAAAAAAAAAAACAAAAAACAAACAAACCTGCAATTTGAAAAATGGGCGGCAAAATATTTTCAAAAATCTAATTTCATAAAATAATTCTTTAAATACAAAACACTTTTCATTATTTCACTATTTTTGTTAAAATTTTCAGCCAGATATTTGCAGGAGACAGACCTAGAGCAAGAGAGCACGAGGGCACTGTGGAGCAGTGAAATATGTTCAAACAGAAGTATTCAGACAATCAGAAACCAAACCTCTGGTGATTCAAACCCTATATCATAGAATTTCAAACCATCTCGTGATTAAATTCGATTATTTTTTTTTTACTTTTTTTCTGAGTTTTTTTACTTTTTCTGCAGTTTTATCCATTTTTATCCTAAAACCTTCATTTTTTTGTTTTTTCCCTTTCTTCTCCCTGTTTTTATGATTTCAGAATTAGGGTTTTTCATTTTAGATTGACGTCCAACCCACGGGACGACTTGCATAGTCGAATCCCAATCCATTCGGCCATTGTGTCAATTTTTTGAAAAAATAGATTTTTCTTTATCGGTGCGCCCTGCATACGCTACCGCACTGGTGCGCTGTATTATACAGCGCATCGTGAAAGTACTGTGTAGTAAAAAAATTGAAAACATTTTTTTATAAATTCGTGCGCCATATTTGAAATAGGGCATCAGTGCTCCATTTAACGAGGATAACACCGTACGTTGTATTACACCATTTTTGCGGTGCGTTTTTAAGACCCCACGCACCGTACGGTCTACTACACTGTTTTTGCGGTGTGTTTATAATACCCAACGCACCGTACGGTCTATTATACTATTTTGCAGTGCATTTTTAATATCCCCATGCACCGGCTGTGGTGTGTACCTCATGAAAGGCACACCGGTGTCTTGAGATTTATTTTCTACCTGAAAATTTGAAAATTTATTTATAAATATATTAATGAATGATATGGTATAGGTTTCAGATTGATAAGGAAATGACTGACAAGAGATCAAGTAACAAAAATATTTTTAACACATCAAGAAAAGCAAAAAAATGCAAGTTCTTTGTAAATTCTTTATAAAAAATATTATTTTTGAACTATATGTAAGTTTAACTAATATGTATTGTTTACTGTGTATCATTCAGAGCCACAAAATGACGAAGATCAATATGATTATTTCTAATCTAAGACTAGAAGAGCGTAAAAGTTTAATGGAAAAATTGCAAAAGGATGAATCAGGTGAATGAAAAAATGCTATCGATCCAATATGAGTTTCTTTTTTTAATTATCATTAATAATATACTTAAAATGATTAGATAACATGTATCAAATTGTCTACTAATTCACATCTGTTTAATGTTCTACAAGGACCAACTACTCAAAAAAGGAATGTTGTTCTAAGAAAAAGAAAAAAAATGAAACATGCAAGTAAAAATGAATTGCTCCTTAGCTCATACGGAAGAGGTGTTGGAAGTTAATGAAAGGGGAAATTTTTTTACAAAATTTTGAGGGATATAGTGGAAAAAATGTATAGACGTTCTTTCCACTTACGATACAAAAATCAATCAATTGATTCCAGAACCAAATTTTTATCTAAACTACGGGAAGAGTTTCCAAAGGGTTGGTCGATGAGACATGTCAGACTTTTAATAGCAAAAACGTACAACAACAAAAAGAAGGAATGAAAAAGTAATATTCTTTAAAAAATTTGTCTAGAATTATTTATAAATATCACTTTTGTTATATTTACTTTTCATATATCAATATAAAAATTAAATATTTTATTGTCATGTTACATTTTCAAGAAGATTATGAAAATCTCAAAAGATGAATGAGCTAATATCAGAAATATGCCAGTAGGAATGTCCAAAAAGGTGTACAAGGAGATGGTCAAAGAAATAGACAAAATTGCATCGTAGGAGGAGCCATCTCAACAACAACGTGCTTCAAATGTAATATGTAATCATTGAATTTTTCGATCATTAGGTACAATAAATAAAAAATTTAGCATTAAATATTAATTTTCAAGAGTTTTCTTGCGGAAAAGAAAAGAAAATGGAACCCATTCAACACATAAAACAGGACGACAAGGATGAAAAGGGTTGATATCTAAGTTTGTGAGTAATTGTTACTTCCTTATAACAACTTAACTAGATTTCATTTTTGTATTTTTAAAGTTGTTTTACAAAAATCATCATTGAATGTCTTCAAACAAGTGCTAACCTACAAATAAGAACCATCAAACGAATTGATTAAAATTGGGTTAAATATGGGTTGTGAGTATATGTTGGCATATCATAAATTAATTGTGGAATTTGTAAGCATCTATTGATCTTGTTTTACTTAGCTCCGTCTATAATTAATAGAACAAAACATATTTTATATTAATATATGATTTTTTATGGGGTATAAAACTTGCAGGAAACAAAGTATGAAACTGCGCCAACAGATGAAATTTTGAAAGATGGCATGGTACATGGTTTTGAAAGAATGTGTATAGTTTATGAGTCAATTGTTGCTATGGTATGCCATTTTTCTTTTCGATTTGCATTGTTGTATATTATTTAATATTGCAATTTTCATTATTCTCACCAATATATATACACTCATTTCAGTTTATTTTTATGTTTGTAGATGGAAGATGAAGAATAAGAAAACAATCAACGCCGTGAACAAAACATTCCTGAAAATAACCCAAGTCATGGAAGTAGCTCTAGCAGTGACAGCAGTTCAAGCGAAGAATGGTGATCACTATGTTTGGATATCAAAGCAAGACATTTTATTTTTTGAAATATGTCTGTGAAATCAGACATTTTGTTTAATGTAAGGGACATAGTGTCCCAATTGAAAGACAAAGGGATATGAATAACTGACCCATTTTGTATAATAAAGACTGTCTTATATATATATATATATATATATATATATATATATATATACAATCATAAAATATGTTTTAATTTATTCTATTGCGTTCTCCATTTTCGTTCTCAAATGCGCTAATAAAAATTTAATTCATATGAATATTTTTATAAGATATATATGTGTCGAATTTTGATGAATAATGAATTTTAAAAACCACAATAATTCTGATATGATATAACAAATTAATCCAAACAACACATTCAAATGCATTCATAAAAATGTAATTAATATGAATATTGTTATAATATGTGTCGACTTTTGATGAATAATGAATTTAAAACAATCACAATAATTGGACTGTCACAGGTCGATGTTGCTAAAAAAACAAAATGAAAACCAGTTTGTGTCAGTAACTGTCCACTGAGGCGTTTATGTGTCTATATGCACCGGTGCCATTGTACGATCTATGGACACCGCACAAATACTGATACCAATTATAAATATAGATGCGTTTGTGTGATATTGCGTACCAGGGCATTTATGTATCTATAAGCACCGGTACATTTGTACGATCCATGGGCACTGCACGAATACCGACACCAATTATAAATCTCGGTGCCTTTCTGTGATACGGTGCACCGGTGCATCATAAAGGTATACATACCAGTGCGTTGATACAACCTATGGGCACCGAACAAATCCCAAGACCAATTAGAACGACCCCGTGCGTTGTATGACCAACACTACGCCTGGTGCGGTTTTACACCTAAACGTCCCAGTGTGTTCATTCGACTGAGATAGCCTCGGGGCGCCGTCTTCATGTACGCACCGGTGCATTAAATCCAGAGTAGCGCACCGATGAAAAAACATTCGTAATAACCTCTGTCCGCCCATTTGTTTTTTAGTTGTGTTGAATTCCCGTTAAAAGCTCCACAAAAACCTCAGTAACCATAAATGGATGTTGTAGCAAATGATTTTTTGACAATTTTGGCCAATTTTATAACACTAAAAACCTCCTTTATAACCTCTTCTAGAGGGTCTTTTCCTTGTAGTGAGTTTTGATTTTGAGAAAATTTTCAACATCGAAAATATGTATCATTCACCGATAGTAATCGCCCAGATAGAATTATTTTGGAATGTAACTTTCAAATTCAAATTGCAATATGATTATTGAATGGAAAAACCACACTAAATTCTAGAAATAAACTTCCAATTTGAGTGAACACTTTTGTCCATACTAAATATCTCAAACTCAAAACATCAGTAATCATTATAATGAAAAGATAAAATAAGAGTAGTTTTGATATATTTTTCATATTTACATGCAAAGCACCAATAGTTTTCCCATATTTACCATACTTGTAATTTCCAAGATATAACACGTCGATTGATATTTTACAACAAATACTTGATTCAATACAAACAAGAATTTGAAATATTACAATACCACCAATGTTTGATCCTTAATTAGTTCAAACTAGTCGGCACAAAAACTTCAAGAAAGAGCAACAAGTAGAAATAACACATCCATCAATTAATGATCAATCAAAAAAGGATAATTTTTTTGTTGAAGCTTGATAAACAACTATAGATATTGACAATCCACTGCAACTAGTGTTCTTGTTCAAAGAGAAATACTACCTGGAGAAATCATCTTCCAAATTATTTTCTCTATCCATGAAGCTTTCTACTATCCTCAAAACATAATTCACATTCAATATTTTAGGTTTCTGAAGCTACCCAAAGGCCTTGTCAAATGAAGCAGTGAATTTCATTGATTTTCATAAAATGCTTATTGTACTGAAAAAATAAAGTTTGACCACGTGATAGAAAATTTAAGCAAGTAAAAAATTGTGTACAATATTTCTTAGAAGACTTTATGTTAAAAGGAAAACTTGAATATTCCGGATAGAAAAAGCAACTTAATAGAGATGGTCAATCTTACAAAACAATAGACTCGATATAAAACTACACACAGAACTAAGAATATCCTAATTGTAATACAATTGATTGATTATTTTGAGGCCAACTAGATACATACAAGTTTTCATTTTTATATTTATTTCCCATATCTTTATTGGAGGTGGAAGTTAACTTGCATGCATCTGGCAAGGGTATTTTTAGAAAGAGTATATGTGGCATTCTCATATTCCACACTTTCTTTTCCATGAAAAATTGCAACAGGTATTGGAGGAATTATTTGCTGCATATATAAGGTGGATCTTGAGAATTAGGTTTAAGGGGGAGATACTAGAGGCCCATATATAATATCAAATATTGGAGGTAGGGAGAGTGAAAATGATACAAACATAGTTTTGGATAGAAATGTAAATCATGTGTCTATAAGAAATGGTCTGATATGTCACTCTGATTTTGGACCTAAACACATTTTTAATATACATATAGGAGAACCATTAGAACATTGCAGTCCAAGGGACTATGCAGAAGAGGGGAGAAGAAGAAGGCATGTTGTTCAAAGGAGAACCATTAGAACATTGTAGTCCAAGGGACTATGCAGAAGAGGGGATAAGAAGAAGGCATCTTGTCCATATTGAGTGAGATGCAGAGGTTTCACAGATTGACATAAGAAGTCCTAAAATCTTAGGAAACAAATTCCCTAATTTATGAGACTAAACAACATTTACTGAAACTTGAATATGAAATATTAAACATATTTTCATGTTATTTGCATTCAGTTTTTACTACTATTGTTAAAGGATTAATTGCTCCCAACCATCGACAAGATGACACTGAAATTTTCAGCATAACAGTAAAAATGTTGGAAGGTTCCATTTCCAAAGTTTATCATGGTTTTTTTAGCTTTAATGGGAACTCTAATATAACATGACTTGATTCATCACTCTCTGTAAAGTGTCGGTACCTAGGAAAGGTTGTGGATGACATGGTAGAAATTATTTATGATAATAGAAGCCGTGTATGTAATACAATGATAGATAATAATTTTCATGCATATGGTACTATTAAGGAGATTCTCATTTAATTCTCATATTAAATTAAGCATATATACCCCCCTTATAAATCAGCATGATTTTTCTGTCACTCCTTGGAAATTATTGATATCTTTGGCTCCAATTATTTCCATATATCCTTCAATTTTCATAGGGGCTACAAACTTGGTTTTTCAGTTATAATCTGTTGGGGGGAGTCTCAATATCATTTTAAAGGAGAAATAAAGGGAAAAGAGCAAGGGGAGATAGAAGGAAAAGGAAAAGGATAGAAATAATACCGAAGAAATTGAAAAGGTTGAGACTAGTATACCATTTGTTGATCATGTGCATGTCCATGAGGCATTAGGGAGGTTGCATGATGGTTCGGTTAAATATACAAAGGGGGATAAGAAGGTTTCTTGTATATTTACACAAGTGATATACCATCTACTAGAGATCATCCCTCACCATCCACTTGTAAGAAAGAATGAAACATGTACAGATCCTACATTATGTATGGAGGTTGATGAAGTTACATCCAAGGATAAAGGGAAATCAAAGGTTGATGAGATAATGAAACCAACAGGTGATGACGTTTCTAAAATTTCTACATAGTCAGAAAACATAACATTTTTTTTTAAGTTGATGAGTGATATTCTTCTTATGTATATACATGCAGGAGGTGTTGTTTTGCAATTTGATTCAGAGAGTTGCTTGTGATCTGGACCTTGATGCCCAGAAATAGACCTCATAAGGAATAATGGGCTTTCGTATAATGTGGTGCACATGCTTGTCCAATGAAAAATGATTATCAATGGAGATAAAGGTTGTCTAAAAAAGATCAAGAAATTACACACTGATAAGTATTAGCTTGGGAAATTTCATTTTGAGAAGAGATATTAGAACCAACCATTGGGAGAGTTTTCCCTTCTGAATTCATAGCCTCAGCACAAGGATGGCCTCCGTTACAAAGAGAACTGGTGAAATAGAGAGCCTATGGTATGGTGAAGCATCCTTTTCTACAACAAATGGGTGAAAAATTTCTGGACATATAAGTTGATGCAGGAGCATTAGACTCGGGAAAATACTTTGTATTTTATTAAACCTAGGGGTCTCATGTTTTTGAGAAAATATTAATTTCATGTAAATATTAATGAGATTTTTGAGTGATTAAATTATATTTTTAATTAATTATATGTGAGGATTTGTTAATGTTTCCAAATAATTGGAAAACATGAGAGAAATTAGACTTGAGATATCTAAGAATTAATGATGAAGCCTAAGTTAGATTTAGTTTCAAGATTTTAGGGATAAAATCTAGATTTTAGGGGTGTTGAGATATTTGAGGACTTTGTTGAGTGATTAAAGGGATTGGAACCTAAATTGGTTCAATTCAATTTGTATAAATTAATGAGCCTCAAAGGCCAAATAGAGCAGGAAAGATAGAGTGTTTTTAGAGGTGAGGATTGGACAGAAAAGTTTGTAAGCCTACGGGATTTTGTAAAAGGGCCATAGATTTGGAAATCTGGCCATGAACCAAGAAGGGTTTTTGTAATTGATTTTATTTGGTTATCGATGGGGAATTTGTTTTGAGAATTCTGTGTGAGATATATATATATTTTTGGTCGAATTTGGTAGAAAGATGTTTGAGTTCTTAATTCATTCATATGATAAACTTTGTGATAGACAAAGATCTGTATATAAAGGAAAAATCGATGTTGTTTAATGTCGACTTTGTGGTTTGAAGGTTTGCAAATGTTATGTTTGAGAAAGCACACAATTTGAAATGAATTGCCATATAACGATTGCCGAGAATTTGATTGGAAATTCAAAAGCCATCGACCATGAATTTGAAGGCTTAACGTTTAATTGAAGAAAATCTACAAGAAATCATATTTTAAGGTGATCTTAGCATCGAAAATGGAGTTACACGAATGTCGGAATGAAGGACGCAGATAAAGCGAGTTGCGCTGTTTTGATTGAATGCATGTAGATCCGTGTGAAGGTTCAATAACAAATCGATGTGTTTTAGCTTTTGACAAGAGTGTAAGTGATGTCAACATCTGAATAGTGTATATGGTTAATCTGGCATCGATTTGTTGTTAACTGAACTAATAACAGTGTTGCGTTGAGTTTTGCGGGAGTAAACACAAGCGATTCGAACCTGAGCCAATTTTGGTGCGTGGTGAAGCGTATAACATTCAGAAAGTGCATACCTGCATTGAAGCAGTGGAACGCTTTGCCTGAAGCTGAAGAGTGTGATGACAGTCATCGATTCCCAAGTTGTGTTGGTTCTGGAGTGTACGCAGCGGAAATTTTGTGTCAAATCGATTCTTACAAGTGCTGTGTCTCATATGAAAGCCTGTAAGTGTAAAACTCGATTTACAGTTAGTATTGATCGCTGAATGGTGTGAGCATGTCTAGCAATTGTATACTCAACGTTTGGAAGTGTACCTGAAAGTAATACTTTGTTCAAAATCTGTGATCGATTGTTGTTTGTTTGTAAGCTGAATGAAATTGCGTTGGAGAGAAATTGTTTGTTAAAACACTGTTGGATGAATTAATACGATGAAGTGGCTTCAACTTAATGCAAATTGAGGTCGATTCAAGCTGTGGAATCGAGCTAGAAAGAAGTGATAGAGTTCTGGTTTGAAACAAAGTGAAATGCCGTTGAAAACCAATGTCAACGCAATCAGAAATCGAAGTCTTGAAGAAAGCGAGGAATAACAAAGATAAATTAATAAGTTCGGTTGAAGAATAGGAATGTCAAGGGTGAATCATTTCCAATGGTGTTGGCTTGGAGGAAAGGTAAGTTAATGCGTGGGCCAATTGTTGGTGATATTTGTTTTTTAATCAAAGCCTGAGTTTATGAAATTTACATAGCTGAAAATGAATGCGTGAATGTGTTGGTTTTGCTAGCCAATATCAAACTTAGAAGTTGTAAAAGGGCGCATGTATATTGGAGTTGGAAACTCGGAATTTAAAACAAGTCAAAGGTTTGTTCAAAATGTTCTATGAACATTTAATTAAAGACCATACATTACTTGGATTGATAGAATATGAATTTCCATATGGTAAAAAGAGAGTGGTCATCCTATTAAGTTGAAGAGAAACCTTTACATAAATGAATGTTAGTGAAGAGTCATATAGTTGAGATTATGATTTGGTTTCTAGAGGCTATATGAAGCGGTTTTAACCTTAGATTTGAAGTTAAAAAGAGAGAGCTTTCGCATGAAAGGATTGAGTTTTGGGGTGTGTTGAAGTATGGTTTTCATAAACCATAAAAAGTTGTGAACAGATGTTACAACCCACGAATGATAGTGTATATAATTGGGACTTGGAGAGTCTATTTGGGGCCAATTTATTGACGCATTTTGTTACCATTGTGGAGAGATTCTGGGTTTTGCAGGGTTCTCCTGCAGCATAAGTGCTCATGAATATAACCATGAATTATGCTGAATTAACACTGAAATATTATGGTTTCTGTCATGGATTGAATAAATTTCCAGTTTGTTCTATTCCGACTGGTTGTATTATCCAGGGACCAACATTGATAAATTATGATCTTATCAATAATTAAATGGTTTCACTATGTTTCTTACCCATGTACTATCATACCTGGATATGGTAGTTAATACCAGAAAAATGAGATATGGTAACTGAGCAAAACTTAGTGTCAATTTGGGTGGAATAAAGAATACCCAATATCCTCATAGTGCACAGAGGGTATTGTGTATGTCACGATTACAAATGAAAATTCACTCCATACATGAAAAAATAAAAGTACAATCCCTCAATCAGCATAGCTACTACTTCCATTCAAATTGAAATAGTGAGAGACTAGCCCATCAATTGGTCTACCTCCAAAACCCCATGCATGAAACTATTTTTCAGTGTCATAAAAATCCAAAGCTTCACCAACTAACCAGACTCCTTATCATTGATATGAATATATGATTCAATATCCATTTTTATTACTGCTAAGTCCATCCCATGGGAAGGAGTCCAACAGATGCATGCTAAATAGTAAGGAAAATTTTCCATTTTATCAAAAAATTGAAAAGAATGAAGAAAATTCTCACTCGCTGATATGCATTAAACTGACTTGAAGGGTTGAGATACTGAAAACAATCTAGTAACCATGGATTCCCATTTGAATCTACAGTGAAGAAATAAATATTTTCAATAATTGACATGGATTAAAAAAAACATTAAAAGCTTAATTAAGTGCAAAAAGAGATATAGAAATACCTGTAAAATCTATAGCCACCATGATGTTTAACTCATACCCATTGGAAATGTAGTTGAAGAAACTATATTTTTTCTCTTGTTGAGAACTTCTCTACAAATAATTGACCCTTTAAAAAGATGTAAAGAACTCACAGGCTGACCATGTAGTAATAAACTTTAAAACTCCATTGAGCATCTAAACTTATGGATATCTCATTTGCATTTAGACGGCTTGTTATGATGATTACTACTACCTGTTGTTAAATAGAAGTTTTCTCCACTCCTGCTTATATCAAGCTTCTCAAGATCGCCCAACGATTTTTGCATCCTTTAATAGAAGATACAAGGAGAGTGAAGTACTTAGTAGTATTGTAAAGACTCGTAACTAACGGTAAAGTAATTGTGAACAATGAAGTGACACATCCACTTTAGTTGGTATTTAACCAATCAATTCATGATTCCCTCTACTGTTGAAATTGCAACAGTCAATCATTAATGTGTTATCCTACAAGACATAGAAGTAGTTAGGACAACACTATTTTTATGCAAATTAAACGAACAAATTGACACTACAATGTTATGAAAATAGAAAAGAACAAAGAGTACTTACATTACTCTCAATCTATTGTATGCTCAAAGTCAATGGTTTCCATAGTGGATTGGGGTCATTTATTTTAACTTCTATCATACACATCGGGACAAATGCCCATTTTCAACTAGTTTGAATATCTTTAAAAAAAGGTCCTATAAGGTGAAAAGGGAGTCAAAGAATGACATGAATTATTATTTACCATTCATTTACAGTTGAAACAACAAAATGAAAATTAAAAAATAAGAATCTATGCCTCACTAAAAATCCATGCATCATGCCATACACTTTTGGAGAATATATCCTTGTTTGGCAGATCAACACTTTTAGTCATTTCTTTGTAGGAAATGGCTACTATGACTATTAATTGTATAATGGTTCATTATTTACCCTGATAATTTTTTTGGGGTAATTTTTGTAGGAAATCATACTTGAACTATGAATATTTTAGTGTTTTATAATAGTAGGTAATCAATTTTTATGAGCTACAGGGACAACCACCAGTATTTCTAACTATGAGGGCACCAAAAGCCTTAATCTATTTCAAACCTGTTCTAATTTCTAATTTCTAAACAAAAATATCATGCCAAATTCTGACAGTAACAAAAATACTCCAACATCCAAAACAAGGGAGTTCCATAAGGACATGTACAATCAACAAACTGGATAGGATTTTGAATAGTTTATTTGGCGTGGCCTCATCGAGGCTTTGGCGCATTGATTAGTTCTACAACTCTGTCTATTGGCGAGGAGGTAAAAGTGGAATACATTGAGGCATCTAAAATTTTGATCTACACGGTTTCATCATTCACATGTTTGTTGCCATATTTTGGGAAATATCATATTTCTTTATAGATTAAGAGAAGTTTGGTATGAGAATATAGCGATTTGAATTAAAACTCTGTAAAATTTACTTTGAATCCTACATCTTTTTTATTTTTATTCTTTTAGGTAATTTTGGATAGAACTATATAGTTATATGATTATAATTGAACTAAGGCGTATGTATTAACATTTTATCTACCTAGCCAGTGAGTTTTCAACCAACACCCTATTGGTAACCTATTAGGGTTTTGAATTGGTAACCTTGCAGAGGCAAACCAAGGATTTCCCCTAATTAGTGCTACAAATCTGGTTAGGTTTGGTTTTGGATAAGGAGTCAAAAAATTCTATAATGAACTATGTAAAGGTTAGATTAATATGTTATTAAATTATTATCATTCATGGGATTTTGGTCATAGGCCCAATTTTTTTCCTTTGTTGTTAAATAGTCATTTGTTAATAGTTGTCTCCTTTTTTGGCTCAAATGACATGACCAAGAAGTATATATTATGTAAATTCCACAGAAGGCTTGAACCCATGATCATTAATTGAGATACTCTACATCCTTATTCCATCCATGTCACTTGGACTTCTACTGACCATGGATGCGAAATTTACCTCTGTAGGAAACATTAGTGTGACAGCATGTCTTCTTTATTTTGAACCGAGGTCTAAGTACATAAAGTTATTTAATCACTTGACCATGTACTCAATAAATTATATTTGTTTGGTACTGAATATAGCAAATTGTAGTCCACTATTTCAAGGTTTTTAAAAACGAGAAGTAATTAAAGTTTTACAGAATCCTTTATTTTTTTAGATGCATCATATATTACTTCAAGGGAAAATGATTACATCATGGAGAAAACAGAGGTAAAACAATATAATGACAAGAATACAAGGGAATTACCATCCTCATTAAGCCATAAATGCTAGCATATGAGTCTGTGCACCTATAGGAAGGGACTAGAATGGAAAAAGATGAATTTGTCCATAACAAGTAAAACCAGTTCTTTTTTAAAAAGCCTTAATTCCCCAGAGCTAAGAGGGGATGGTTCTTCATGAAAAGTATCCTAACACTAATAGTTCTAATTTTCCACCAAAATTCTGGAACATGAGGATGCAGGAGCTAGGAAACACACTTAAGGGTCATATGGAGACACCCCCCCCCCAACAAAAGTTTAGGGTCCCTCATGGGGGATAGGGGGATGTTGGTGTCCCTAGCATAGGAGACCCCATATCTAAATGTCTATAACTATGAACGAACTCAAAAGGAAAAAAAAAATTAATTTGGATTGAATAAGTAAAACCAGTTCATGTTAAAACACTTTAGTTTCCCTGGGCTAAGATGGGGTGTTTCCTTGTGAGAAGCAGCCTTGCACTGATAATTCCAATTTTCCACTAAGTTTTTGAATTTGGGGATGCAGGAGATGGGAAATGAACTTTTAAGGAATGTGGAGACACCCCACAAATTTTAGGGAGCATCATAAGGGATAGGGGGATGTTGGGTCCCTAGAATAGGGGACCCCATATTTAAGTGACCATAACCATCTTCTTGGTTGTTAAATGCTGGATTGTAGTTTTCACCTTGGATGTTAAATACTTAAAAAACAAACCCTTTGTTGTCAAATATCATAAACTACAGTTGTTGACAGTTAAACATAGGTCAGCCCAACAAAATCCAAAATCAAAATGATGAATCTGTTTGGCGGCTTGGTTGTAGCTTTCTAATGCCTCCTCCTATTGGATTAACTACAAACAACACATTATTCTTCCTTGGCATATTGAATCGATTTCTAAATGTTATAAAACAAGAAAGGAAAACATTTATGGATCAAGTATTTTATGATTTCGTTTTTGGGACAAGGGTTTTCATTGGGTTCTCTCTTTTGTAGGTGTATTCAAAAACTACGAAGGATAAAATATTCTTTTGTGGCCTGTACATATCTGTGGACTACACAATGCATTATTGTAGCCCCAAATGAAGCATTGATATCTACATCTTACATCTGTGGCATGTAAATTCACAAGTCCAATGAAATAATCAACTATTCTAGCTCCCATTCTGAAGAAAACAAATGTCAGTATACATGACTTAGCACTGGTGATGAGGTGTGACATCAGATTTGCAGTTTTCTTGCGCAAATGTGTTAAAAAAAATGATAATCATGTTGAGAATTCAAAAAATTAAACTAAGCAAAACCACCACACTAATTAAAGACGCTGTTTACTGAAGCTTTGGCTGGTTAAAATGCATTTTGTTTTGGGCTTCTGTAGATGGTAGACAAACTAAGAACCAATGTCACAACTTGCATTTTATTTCTTTGGTTTTCTGGCACACTATATTGTTGTTGAGCATGGTCTATCTAATTTTTAAGAGACTACAAGCTATCCTAATAAACCTGTTCCAAACAATGAAGGAATTAATGCATGAAAATTGGTTTATTCTGAGATCATGTCTGGGTGGGAATTTTTTGAAACAATAACCAGAGACGCTGAGAACCCAATGTTTAACGATGCACTAAATCAATTATTGAAGTTTGATGTGGCCTTTTGAGCTTGGACACAACTCTACTATTATTTCAAACATGAGGAATTATTGATTGAGAATAAAGAGAATACACATGTGAAATTACCTACCCTCTATGAATAAAATATATCTGCATCTTGAATCTCAGTATGGAAGTTTGTGCAAGGTTACTATTTCAATTGGCCTCCAAACCCTTAAATGTCCACAACCTTACAGTATTTTCAGGAACAAGTCTTGGATTTCTAATGGCTTGAGGAATTGACAAATGATCTTGGTTTCTTGCTTCTGTTGAGTAGAATTTCCATTACAACCTTGAGCACTTACAATGATAGTATTGATTTCTAGAATGTTTAGGACATCCACATTTATCCTTTGCATTAAGATGGGGTTTTATATTCCAAGTTTTGGAGTAATATTATAGTGTGTGACTTGCAGCCGAGGATTATTAAGAGTTCCATTTCCAGGCACCATGATTTAATAATGTTATAATTTAGAAGCTATAACAAAGAAGATCGTGAGTCTGGAATTTTTTAGCTGAATAGGGAATCTTGACATAGCCTCATAGCCTTCATTGAACCCAACCTCTACAGATAATTTTCAATGGTAAGTGTAAATTTAAAATGGAGATGGAAATCAATTTGTCATAATTACACACAATTCCAATGTCATTCTTTTAGGCAGTTCCAATTGATCATTAACAAGAGTGGAAATCATGTTGGAAAAATGTTATGAAAGTTCTACTTAAATTGTGGATGGATATTTATATGATCAACTAGTTCAGCCTTAATGTGTTATTCATGTTGTTGAAAGTGGTGGTTGGAACCATTGCTATTACTTGTGGATTGCACCAAAATAACATGAATCTGGCTTGAACTCTTGATGCGGTGGATCCTAAAATAGAATTGTATATACACGCACATATGTATTTCATGTTGTGCTCATTGAAAAAAAAAAGTGTTTAAGGCCTCGAACCTTCAAATAAATGTGAAGTGGGGGCAAGGAGGGGGGAAGATAAAATTAATCTTATTTGTGCTTTATGTTAGAAAAAAAGGAAGTGCGAGAAAAAAATCATATCAACAGAACCACATAAATAATATGAGTTTTATCCTGGAGAACCCAAAACTAGGAAAACCAACTAATAGACATATTATTATTTTATGGCTTAAACACTACCATGCCCTGAATTAAAATCAACCAAGTTTCCCAACATATTGGGATAGCCAAGTGAGCCCTCTGCTCAAGTCAATCATGTTAAAATGGATAATTCCCAAGTCCTTTAAAGGATTCACCACATGTAATCCATGGGATATAATACCATGGGTCACCAAAATCATGTGCGCAAAACCATCACTATGGACCTAAAGTATTAACTCTTTCATCAAGTAAATTTTACTATAACATTCCCCACTTTAAACTTGATTGGGGAAATGTGCATGCTCTTCTCCCCTATCACCTATGCCTAATCCAAGACTTTACTAGAAGGTCTATACATGTCTAACCATGTCTTATAGTCATATTCCCATATATATGTAATTTTCAATTTTCATCTCCAATGTGTTTGTTTTGTTGTTGTTATGCATTACTTATGCCACCATTCACTTGATTCTACATACCCTTCTCACACCATGTGATCTCTTCACCAGATCTCACTTATGTTGTGCATATCAACCTATTGGATATTTATTTCTTCTCATGTAATATTGATGTATACAACCATCACCTATTTCTATAGGCGGTGATCCATCCCTTGGTTTTGATACCAATAATAGAAAAAAAGCAATGTGAGAGAAATAATAATAGCAACAACAACGCATAAAACACATTAGTTTTATCTTGGAAAAACCAAAAATAGGTAAAAATAACTAATATATATATTATTATATTAATGCTTAAATTAAGCCAAGTCTTGACATAAAAGAAGCTAAGCTAGCCAACATCCTAACCTAGCCAATTGAGCCTACCACTCAACTCAAGCATATTACAATGGAGAATAACCAAGCATTTTAAAGGCTTCATCACATGTAATCCATGAGATCTTATACCACGAGCCATCGAACCCATGTAATTGAAACCATCACTATGGGCTTAACATCTTTGAATTTTTCATTGAGTCAATTTTACCTTAACAACATCATTATTAAGTGTTGAAAAAAATGATTTTTTTTGACAGTTAGAAGCTTTCTAAATGGTCATTTTTAGAAAAGTAGCCATTTCAAATCAAAGTAATAAGTTTTCATTTTGGCAAGAATTACACGAAATGCAATTAGCTCATGTATTCATATTATAAAAAGTAAATCATTCGTTTCTCATGTGTGGATTAAACATTGTCAATCTTACAAGTTTCTTCCAAAGTGGTGTTTCATGATTGTGCCAAGTTATCTATGCAATATTTGAATGTTTTTCATTAAAGTATTGATAAAAGATCCAAAATTTGAGCCCCTATATAATCTTTTCGTATAAATATATTACTCAATTTTGTTGCAAGAAACATTTGATTGGATAAACACGTGTCTAATTGCAGGCATTTAGAGATGGTGAAGGATTATCTACATTAATGTTGTCTAGGCCTTAAAATGGATTACAACATCATAGGAAAATCAACAAACATATGATAGACTAATTTGACTAGTCAATTATTATATCCCTTGTAGTTAACTATGCATATAGTTACACTACGTTGAAAGAGTTAAACTCTAACATTGAGGGTATTAAATCTAAATAAAATGAAAAGTGCATCATTTTGGTTTATTCTACCTCGTTGTGACTAGTGAGCATTATGAAATGTTGTGATAAAAAAATATTTGTAGTACTTCAAGTGTTTTGTGAAGACACAAATCTTCATAACCCAAGAATTTATAATATAGTAAACACTTACTATTATAAACATGGGATACTTAATATTTTAATTAGTTTTTGGAGGCCTTGGGAGATGAGGAGATAATTACTTCAACTTCATTTTATGTTTTTTTCCCTCTTACCAGTTGGGTCAATTCTATATCATCAATCTCATGATCATTGTTCATCCATATGATGATGAGAAGTTAATATCATTTTCAATTCGCTCGAAAAAAGAATGATTGATGCTAGAGAGACCTTCACACTAGTCAAGCAAAGACTTATTTTCATCATTTGGAAATTTGGTTTCAAAAAGAATTCCATGAGCATGAGTAGTGTGTTTAATTGGTGGGTTGAAAATCCATATTAAGATGCTACCATAATAGATGAAATTATTTCATATTACTAGTAGCATTCACATTAATATAGTAAGTGACATGCCGTTGACAAAGAGGGTTTAAGTTTCACAACCTTATTTCATTTTGATATTTAGTTAACTCTTTGCAGGTAAAATTTGATAGTTATGTAAATAATACAATATAGTTTCATTTAATATCACCATATGATTGCAAATTTTCTATGATGCATGCTCAAGGAAATCTCCACATCTACTTGGATGATTTGATAAATATGGTGCAAACTTAGCAGATGTATGATGCAAAATTAATAAATGAAAATATGATGCAAAATAAAATGTCAATGATGATTAATAGATTGAACACAACTACAATATGGGGTTGTAGCATTAGTGATTTCATGGTCGATATTGGTAGTAAAATTATCTATGTACTTTTTCAATTCTTCATAATACATGGAAGCCTCATTCTGAACAAGAACAAAATTACTTGAAGAAGAAGAAGAAGGCTTATAATTGTCATAAGGTAGCTTATTGGTTTTCTTTATTGAAGAAGACTAATGAAGGGAAAAATTGAAAAATACATTGATATAATAATATATCCATCTTATTTCATTCTTCTCAACAAATTTGGTGTCAAGGTTAATGGATGAAGGGGATCCATACATATTATTGGGTTGGGAAAATAGGTGGAATGAGTAAAATAAACACAATTATGAACAACATGTGAGCACGATAATGAACTTAAACAAGGAACTATAATAATATGAATACCTCTATATCACAGTAACCTATAGCTCCTAGAATTGGTCCATATCTTTTAAAGCTTTTATATGAAAAGGAAAAAGGCTCCAATCAAAATTTCAAAACTTTTCATCAACTGAAGCAATATGAAAAATAACCATAAAATTGGGGGCTCATATTTTTTTTAGCATCATGATTTTTTGTTGATATTTACATTATTGTTGTGTTATGTTGCTATGCCTTTTTTGTCTCTCTCTTGGCATGAAAAAACTTATTTTAATAGATAAGTGTGAACCAATTAATGATAATTATTTGTGTAGGATCTATTGCACTCCATTTAACAATTTGAGTAACACTTCCATACCTTGGCTACATAAGGGCTTGCTTCTATTACTACTTGAAGGTATTTGTCTAGTTTTTATGTCTTTTTAGGGGGACTACATTGGCAATTTTAGTATTCTTAAATTAAGAGACGAAATTGAAAAGTATTTCCATTAACATGTGCATACCTAACATTTTGTAGTTCATACTCCTCTAAGTTGATTATGTGTTTCACATTAATTATATCTAAAGAACTATGTGCTATATTATAATTGGAATCATGTGGCATTACATGAGTTGTATTCTCCTCTTTATGAGTTCTTTTCCATACTTGATGGCTTGGTTGCATTTGTAGCTCTAGTAGGGATTTTGGTTTGAAATTATTTGGATTTATCTACATCTAAAAATGGTTGGATTTTAAACCAAAAAATGCTCCAACACTTTTTTAGCTATGTGAAGGAAAATTGGGATTCATTACATTTAAACTATTAAAAATTGAGTGGAGTGAGAAACATAACAAGAGCATAGTAATATCCAATATTTAGTCTCGAATCCCTTTACCAAAAATAGCAAACAAAAAATATTTATCTTCATTAATAGTCTAGCCAATCTATACAAAGAATATGCCAGTTTAAGCTTCTTACAATGGAAAGCTCCAAGCCTATAAATAGGCTTCATTACATCATATATAATGATAAAATACCATCTAAACTACTTATGGTAAGCTCATTAATAACCAAATAGAGATCAAACAAATTATTCATTAATTTAGACAAGGTTAACTTAACATTTCCCCATTTTAAAGTTGACAATTTTAAACACCTACATCCTCAATTTTTGCAATTTGGTATACAGAAATAGAACATGCCCCTGTTATTTATGTTGGCATAGTTCTATGTATGAACCTTAAGTTGCTGCTACAACAAACTAGGGGTACACATGCCAAAGAAAGATCTTATAGCCATATGTTGATTTACGTGTGTGTAGTTCTAAACTCATAAAATACCTATTACTATATACCTAAGAATGTGATGCTATTCAAAATATCCTACTTCATTCCTTGCATCCCTCCTACTCTAGATGAAATTAGATAAATGAAGTACTTCTTCATACTCCCTCCATATTTATCATGATGTCATTTCATCATTCACTCTCAGCATGGTTCATAAACACATGGAGAAGAACATTAAACTAGCTCTTAAATATGTGCCTCCATTCCAATAATAAGTTGTTTATATATGCAAAGCAAACTAAACATATACCTTTGACCAGGTTCTCAAAATTATGCTAAAAAATGAAAGTTGTTGGAATGGTGTGGAACCTGAGTGACTACGCAGATCTCATTGTTCTGAATCCCACATAACTCATTTCATGGAAAACTAACACTGTATGCTCCTGAAAACACGCCCTATTTGTTTTCCTAAACATGCAAATTTTTCAAAAAAATGACAGCTAACCGTGTATTTTGGGCCAGTGGCAGGCTTCCACGTGGCCTCTTCTAGTTGGTCGAAAGTTAATTTTTTTAGGCCAATCAAGCCTAATCACTTGTCTGAATTTGATTGGCTTTGGTTTGGAGAGTTATGGCTAGTTGGAAGGTGGCCAACCACATGTTTCCATGTGAAGCAACTAGAGGGTGGCACGTGGCATCATGGGGGCCACCAAAATTGGTTAAGGTACGTTATTAACGCTTAGAAGGATTTGACATGGCGACCTCGCATCAAACAACATACCTCCCAACCGTTGGGCCACGATGCTCGGTATTAAGACTATGGTTTGAAATATTATATAAAGTTAACGTGCAGGAGGTTTTGGGTAAGGGGCCAGGGCTTAGCCCCAAACCCCCGCACATGTTAATGCATATGACCATAACACCAGAACCAAGGGCTCATAGGATAAGCTTCCCACCCAAACCGTCACCATAACAACGCATGTGACACTGCCACCCTGACCACTAATGGTTATGATAACCGCCGATTTTTTTATTAATTTTTGTTTTTAATTTAACCATATTATAATGGTTTTAAATTTGGATTTTGGGCAGTATTGTGAAAATTAATTATCCAAAAAAATTTCCCGGATTTTTGGGAATTTGTTTCTCTGTTAGCAGATTATGGGGTGAAATTGTAGGATCGACTTGGATTTTGGGGAATTTGTGTTGCGGTTAGCAGCAAAAGTAGGGAGGCCAATAACCTCTTAAAATTTTGACTAATTTTGGAGGATAAAGAGGCTAGACAAGAATTTTTGGGTCTTCTAAAGCTGATGGAACAAGTTTTGAAGCCATTGGAGCACTATAAATGTATGTATCACCATTTTGTGCATAATGAAAGAGGGCCAAGAAATTGGAAGCTGGACCAAGGAGACATAGCCTAGGAGGGGTGAACTCCTTCATAATGTTTTGTGTTATTATTACTTTTATGTGTATTTGTTTGATTTTTTTTCATATTTCAGAGTTTATTTTCATGCTTTATGTGTTTAAAAATTAACATAAAAGCTCTCAAAAAGTCAATTTTAACACTTGCAATTTACAAACCCTCAAGCACGTTTACATTAAGATCTCATGTAGATCAAGTTTGGTATCCGAGCTTTGGTTTCTTTATTGCTGCAAGGATTTAATTTTTTGCAAGTTTATGTGATGCTTACAAGGTTGAAACTTAAGAGAGGAGAAGGAAAGCTCGTGGTTGCAATTCATCAAGTTAGGTCAAGGAAAAGGAGAGAGAGTTTTTCACAATCTCCACAAAAAATGGATCCTTGAATTACTGTTGAAGCTTCAGCAAGTATGTCACCTGAAGGAGAGCCTAAAAATATGTCAGAGGTAGAAAAATCCTTCTGGAACATTCTTTGATATGAAAATAATGGTGAAAGTTATCTATGAGCAGAGAAGCACATTGACACAAGGTGAGAGCTTCATTATTCCAAAGGGAAGTAAGCCTTCAAAAGGAGAATAAGGAGATGGGGAAAAGCCTCCAAAAGGTAATGGAAATGGTGAAAAACCACCTTTGACACCACCATTCTCCTCGCCACCATCTTCACCATCATCTACTTCCACAACAAGCCCTTCACAATCACCTCCACAATCTCCAAAAGGTCATGGTAAAAATCCATTTTTGAAGCTTGACATCAAGTTTCATTTGCCTATGTATGATGGAGAGGTAGATTCTAAAAGATTAGATAATTGGGTGCGTCAAATTGAAGTGTATTGCAGGATACAAAGAATGATGACACCATGATTCAACTTGCTTCACTAAGATTGGAAAGTGCAACACTTATTTTGTGGGAAGCCAAAAATCAAGAGGACATGAAGAAACATGGTGAGGTCTTAACCTCTTGGAATGATTTTTTTGCTGCCTTAAGGAGACAATTTTATTCATTATCATACATGCAAAAGGATACAATGGACTAGAAAAAATTTAGGCAAGGTAAAGGACAAAGTGTGCAAAACTATACTCAAGAGTTTAGGAAAAGAGCACTAATTTTGGGTGTAGATTTGACATATCAAGAAAATTTTCAAAAGTACATTTGAGGTTTGCATAGTTACCTAATACATACTATTCTCATGTTTAATCCTTCAAATTTAGATGAATTATGTGTACATGCCACACATCTAGATGCAAGAGGGAAATATGTTTTAGAGAAGACAAGTGAGGAGACCTTTGAGTCTGAAGAGAAAGAAAAGGGTAATTTCAATGGTAAAGGTAAGAAGAATGATTTCATCAATATGGAGAAAGAAAAAATCACATCCAAACAATGGTTCCAAAGATGGGCATGATGAAGATTATTGTTGGAAACTTCATCCAAAGATGGGACCCAACAAGTTTAAAAACAAGGAGAAGTAGAATACAACTACAAAAATAACACATGATTTAGGTTCTGATTCTGGAGATGAAACAAAGATCACTACAATGGGTTTGAAAGGTAAGGACATTGCAAGTAATATTTCTTCAAGTTGTCAATATAGTACTCAAGATGATGAAACAAGAATTGAAATTTTCCATGTTAGAGTCATTTCAAAGAATACCAAGATTGAAATCCTATTTGATAGTAGTTCACAAGAAAATATTATTTCAAAAGACTTAGTCAAGAAGTTCAATTTAGAAACCATTCCTCATACAATGACTTATACTTTAGGTTGGATATGTAAGAATGAAAATTTGTAGGTGACGAGGAAGTGCATACCTATATTTGCAATCACTGCAAACTTTCTTGATGAAGTTTAACTTGATGTTGTTCTGCTTGGTATTTCTGGTATTGTTTTGGATAGCCCATATCTTTATGATAGGATATAAATCTTTCATTGACATGACAATAAGTATCACTAGTTCAATAATGGGATTGAGTATATTTTTAGAGCGCATAGTAAGAAGATGAATTCATCTCTTATGGATGTTGGACAAATGAAGAGAATTGTGAATGCTAGTCAAAAATTTTCTTTGTTAATGGTCTAGCATCAAGATGTTGTGAATGAGGCCTTTCAAGGTGATGCATCAAATGAAAATTCTAATTTCATTGAGGTTGCTAATGTTTGTGATAAGATGTTTCAGGAGTCTAACATGTCACCTTCAAAAAAAGGACAAAAATATGTGGTAAAATTGTAGAATCATGCATCATTGTTGAGCAGTGATGTGAACAAGATGTTGGTGCAAGAGAGTGCAAGATCAAAGAGCAAGCGTCAAATTAATTTGACATAGAGGGCATTGGGTTTAAAATTTCTTATTGTGGATTTCACAAATTATTGTCTTTGGAATGGGATACTGCATGGTGATGGAGACCAAATTTGGTCAACAGTTGAGAAAAGCACAAGGAAAGACAAGCTAAACATCATCATGTCGATAGTGTTCGAGGTGAGAAGAATATCAAGTTGTTTAAGTTTCCTTTGACTGACGACTAAGGAGGGAGCATGTTTGTTTCTTCAAGGACAATTTGTTGTTCTAAAAATTTTGGGAAATTGCAGCAAGATGGTACATACAACAGCAAGAAAAGGTCTCAAGAATAAAGGAAAAATATTAGTTTTCATGAAAAGCTAAAATTGTTGAATTCATGAAAATTCTAGTGGATTGATACTAGAAAGGTGGGGGGGGATATAACCTCAGCCAAATGTTCAGTAATGAAAGAGATTTTGGGGTCCAAAAGTTTCCAGTGGGGAGGTGTGAT
Organism: Pinus albicaulis; assembly: GCA_034641835.2. Taxonomy (NCBI): domain Eukaryota; kingdom Viridiplantae; phylum Streptophyta; class Pinopsida; order Pinales; family Pinaceae; genus Pinus; species Pinus albicaulis. The sequence goes on from CM076572.1 coordinate 383,416,315, forward strand.
CAAGTGCTCAAAATTATGGTAATAAATTAAAGTTATCGGAATGGTGTGGAAACTAAATGACCACGTACATATAATTGTTTTGAATCTAGCCAACTTGTCTCGCAGAAAACAAATACCATATGCTCCCAGAAATGCGTTCTGTTCGTTTTTCCAAACATGCAATTTTTTCAAAAAATGGAAACTGACTGTGTATTTTGGGCTAGTGGTAGGCAACCACATGGCCTCTTTTGGTTGGTTGAAATTTAATTTTTTTAGGCCAATCAGGGTTCGCTACTTATCCGAATATGACGAATTATGGTTCTGTTTTGGCGAATTATAGTTGTTTGGAAGGTGTCCAACCACATGTTTCCACGTGGCCCAATCAGAGGTTGCCATGTGGCAGCATGGGGACCACCAAAATTAATTAAGGTCCGATATCAACACTCTGCAGGATTTGACATGGTGACCTCGCATCAAACAATACCCTGCCCAACTGTTGGGCCACTGCGCTCATTATTAAAACTATGGTCTGAAATATTAAATAAATTTAACACGTCAGAGGTTTGTGGTAAGGGGCGACGGCTTAACCCCAACCCCCCCCCCGACATGTTAATGCATACGGCCATACCACAGGAGCCGGGGGCACGAAGTATAATTTTCCCACCCAAACCATCACTGTAACGACGCATGTGACATCGTTACCTTGACCATTGATAGTTAGGATAACCGCCAAACTTATTATTATTATTATTATTTTTAATTTAACCATATTATAATGGTTTAAAATTTAGTTTTTGGGAAGCATTGTGCAAATTAATGATCTAAAAAATTCGCTTGGATTTCCAGGAAATTGTTGCTCGTTTAGCAGATTATGGGGTGAAATTGTAGGACCGGTCTAGATTTTAGGGAATTTGTGGTGCGGTTAGCAGCAAAACTAGGGAGGCTCATAACTTCTTTAGTTTCTGACCAATTTTGGAGGAGAAAGAGGCTAGACATGCATTTTTGGGTCTTCTGAAGTTGATGGAACATATTTTGAAGCCATTAGAGCAATGTAAATGTATGCAATCACCATTTTGAGCATAATGAAAGAGGGCCAAGCCATTGGAAGTTGGACCAAGGAGATGTAGCCTAGGAGGGGTGAACTCCTTCGTATTTTGATGTGTTGTGATTATTTTTATGGTGTATTTTTCTATTGTTTCTACATATTTTAGAGTTTATTTTCATGCTTTATGTGTTTAAAAATAACATAAAATCTCTCAAAAAATCAATTTTAACACTTGCAATTTAGAAACCCCCAAGTACATTTACATTAAGATCTCATACATATCAACCTTTAACAACCAAAAAAATTGGACCTTCCTCTTCTTACAGCTCAGAAAAACAAAAATAAATATTTGATATATAGATAACCATTAGAAAATCAAAGGAAAACAAAATTAAACCATTGATGATGGTCGACCCACACTTTACCATAGACACTAGATCCTAGGACCAAACCAAGTTGATCTTCCACAAATTTCTTAGGCATATCATTGGAAATTGAATTAAACAAAACATCATTTACCAGATGCTCAACTCAAAGGTAAAGAAGATATCACCTAAAAAAGAAAAAATAAATCCATTTAAGATGAACAATACCAATTTTCATATGCAGTTCCATAACAAGAGGCTCCTTCTTAACATTACCAAAATAGGTCCATATTTAGTCATAGAAGGGATTTTAGTCTCATATCCTACCAAATTAGATCAACATACCATGCAACAATGGATCCCATTGTTATTGTCAATGCACCCAAATTTATCTAAAAATGAACAATCAAATTCCATCACTTCATGAACCATTTTTCTTGGAGAACGATGTCTTCATCACAACCTCTATGAGTATATATACATGAATTTACAAATGTTGCCTTGATATATTTTAGCATCATATCACTCTTTTTAGAGATTCCAAGTGTAATTTTTAAATACAATAGGAAATAAATACATATATTCTTTATAAAATGGAAAAGTAAACAATGGCACTCACACATAGTACTCAAAGATTTACCTTAGAAAACATTAATTGAGAAAATGTAATATCCCAAATGGGATATTTTATGAATTTTGCTGGAAATTAATTCAACCATAAATCACTAGAAGATCTCCATGTAAAATACCTTCATAAATTTAAGCCGTTAACATTATAAACAATTTTCACAACATCAACAACAATATTTAAGAAAAAAACAGAAATATAATCTGCAACTGAATAATAGACAATATAAGTATGCAAAATATCTCAACCTTATTTTATTAATATAAAAATTCTGGTACAAAAATTGGAAATGGATGAAACAATGGCCCAAATAGATCTACAAAAATGCCGCAACTGGCCTCCAAAACAAACTAGAAATAAACTACAACCTGTGAATCCTGAATGGATCCACCAAGGGAAGGATGGGTGCTGGCACTCTCTCGCTAAATCACCCGAGGGTATCTGTCCTGGGGATACTACTTAAGTAGAGAATCCAAGTTCTCAAACCTCTCTCACAAACAGTGATCCCATCCAAGATATCTCCAAATGACCTTCGCTTCTCCTTTTATAGATCTAATGGATAGATCTCCAATCCTCTAGAAGCATCTTATTTTATTATTTTATTATTATTCTAGAAGATCCACCATTGAATCTATGAAAGTGAATTTAATTTATATATATTTCACTTAAGTCACTTTTGGCCCCTTTTCCTCTAAATATTATTTTTCCATTAATTAAATGACTAATTGAAGTCATTTTTAATTAAGGAAAATAGTATATCACCCATGGTACTATCTCTAGCCACTATAAGTCACTTCTCAACATCCCATCCTGAAGACATCCTCATTTCGGTTCCAATGAGCTATTACACTAAAATGTTCTATCATGTATTCCTCCTGGAATGCCACCTTGAACGTAATTAATTGAGTTAAGCTAAAAAATAACTCAGTTTTCTGAAAGTTGTCAAAATGCGCTGGAATGAAAGGAAAATTGTGTGGATGATGGAATATAGCAAACAAATTCCATCGATCCTTATAGAAACTCCTCAAAATTCCTCTAAAAAGCCCTTGGGCCTACTCATATCACCAACCTGTGTCTGTGACCTATCTGCACCCAACTCTGGAAGTCCATCCTAAACTTGTCATAGGTGATACCAAAAAAAAGAATATTACAAACCTTCCACCCCAAGATTTCTTGCACTCAAGAAATCCAAATATGTGGGCCACCCTATTGGCCCAATGCAATTGAGACCCAATGCCCAGATCCCATACAAATGCTTCAGTGTTGCTATCCACCTCTGTGGAGGCACCCAGAATAGACCCCTCAATGAGGGGATCCCAAAATGATCTCTCACTGTACCTGTCATAAAAAAATCCTCCTGGATCCCAATTCCCCCATGGCCTATCATTTTCCAAGTCCCATGGATTGAACTACGTACTGCCTCTGGCTACAACTGTTGCCCCATGAAGTGAAGTCTGCCAACGAGCATCAATGCTCCATGGCTCTTGCTGTGATGTACCTCTAACTGTATAAGCTGCCACACCAACTGCGTAATAACTCATCACCTCTCTCCAGTCCAACTCTCGATCTAGGGCGGGATCAATCCTGATCCATGGATGCCAAGCTAGTGATACTGAAATACTGATGGAATGTCGGTCCAAAATCCATGGCCCAATGGAACATGTAACATCTCTCCCGTCCAATTTCTCCTACCGAAATGTACCCGAGACTAAGAATGATACTCTATCAATAGAATACCAACTCATGACCTCTCTCCAATCCAACTTCGAACTCGATCTTATGCTAACCCTACTCTCTTGGAGTCGGAATGGAATGTTGAAGAAGTGTCGGCATGTGTCCCACTGCCAATGGGAATCTGTAGCATCTGTCATGTCTAAGGGTCCCTACTCCTCTATGTTCCCTACGAAGAAGAGTGTACCATCAAGAGGGTACCAACTCATGATCTCCCAAAAATCTAATGTGGAAGAAGAATCCAATGTAATGAAATCTGCATACCAAACATGTCTGGAGTGTTGTCACTAGCCCATACTCAACTTACGCTTCTCTATCTCATCTGCCGAGGAGATCTGCCTGTAGAGGAAGGCCCCTCTCTCTGTAAAAGGCCAAAGTGGGTGAGATATGCTGTAAGCCCCATCGATGTACTACTGGAGAGTGCTATTACCTAAAAGAATTGTTTCTCTACTGATTGCACGTGCATTTATCTACACCTCATCTGTGTATTGACATGATGATGGATGCTTCAACATCTCCAAAAGATCATCCCTCTCATGCTCAGGAATGCCATTCTCCTGCTGTATACTAGCCTCCTGCAGAACTATCCCATCAACCTTCAACATCTCATGAGGATAAGTATCTGCAACTACTGTCTCCCTGCTAGATTCCCATACATCCATTTGCTCCTCACCCATGGCTGACCTGAAGGGTAGTCATACATCCATCATAGACACAATGTGAGCCTCTATCTGGCTCTCCCCCAAAGCACTATTATGCATGATGTACATAGCCTCCTCCTCTACTGACTCATGCTCCATCATATGCTGCTCCAGTTGAATTGACACAAGTGACTCATCACCCAGAGTATCTCCCGTAGAATCCCCTGACTGCTCACCCTGCACACTGGAATAAATCTCTGGCCTACTGTAATCAACTTTGCATGACTACTTCTGCTCTCCAGAAGAATCCTCATATGCTCCCATGGAAGCATATGACGAAGAGTCCTCATCCTGGCATATAGAAGGAATTTCGTTCTGTTTTGCCTCTGCCACATCATCTGCATCAGTCAAGCATGAGTGATCAAGCCCCCAAGGTTCTTTGTAGATGAAGCAAAGTCCCTTCTTCCTAAGCTCATTTCTGCTACCTGATCCACCAAACTGGAGAAAATCCTCCCTTGTCAATTGTCTCTTGAATAGCCCAATATTCTTGTCAACCAACCCTTGGGCTAACTCATAAGCAATAGGTGAGACCGACTCATCTCTCCTCCAAATGCTTAACACCATATTCTGCAACTCTTGGAAAATGGCCTCACGATCTCTCATACATGACAACACGATGGATTGCATGTGTGCTATGACAGTTTTAGCATAATGTTTCCTGATGCTGAAGAAGCATTGGAACATCTTCATAATCAAGCCATCACATTCAAGATCAAACATGATGCAATATGTTCTGAATGTCGCCATACCTCCTAAAAAATCAATCTTATTCCCAAAGGTAAAGCCTACACTATTTTCCAAATCTTGAAAGGTCCCTACCATCAGTCTGAAAACTCTCCTCATAATGTCATCATTGTAAGGGGCTGTAGGGATGGTTAGTCTCATGATGTTGCTGAGATAAGTTGCAACTTGAAGTGTGACCCCTCCACAAGTTTCCTCCAAGAACTTGGGTTGTATTAGAGCAAGCATACATGGTTTTAAGGCCCAAATTAATTTTCTCCCATATGATTTTTTTACTTTGGAAAGGAGTTCATCAAGTTCCTCAAGTTTGGAAAGAACTCTCCATGTGATATTCATGTGTTTCAAATCTGTCCCAAGTGCAAGGATTTCGTTCCCTATTTTTGGTTCTTTCTATAGATCCCTGTATTTCCCCTTTTGAAGAATGGCATAGACCCCCTTTGAGAAAGGTTTATTATTCTTCTTGGTTTCTTGGTCCATAGAAACATTGTGTTTCAATGTTTAGGAGGTATTTTAAGAACCCCATGTTTATGGAAAAAATATAAAGTTATGATAACAATGAAAGGTACCGCAAAAACTCCCTTCATACATTAATACATTGCCCAGCCATAAATTGGAAATGAAACTAATGCCAACAAAAATGATGCATTATTGGCATGTTGTTAAATTTCTCATTTTTATACCCTTCCTCAATAGATAAATCTAGCTACAACAAACAATTTAGGCTCTGGAAAATAAATTGGTTTCTAGTAAAATAATTTTTTCACAACAAGATGAATTCATCGTAGCAAAGAAAGATAAAAAATGTTACCCCAGATGCAAGGAAATGATCTGTCCTCAGCTCTGCACTGACTTTGGAAATTCTACAATTGTTGGAAATGTTGTTGCTGGCTGACTTTAGACTACCGGTTGGGCTGCTTCTACTACTCATAAAATTATAGGAATTTGGGAAGGTGATCCTTGCCCAAAACCTAGAAAACCCATACATGGTTTCCTTGAATTCCAACCTTCAAAATCTGACGCTTTTTCTCTTAGCTCCTGTATATGTTGGCTGAGAAGGGATTGCGTAAATGAGTTGATCTACTCCGGGATTTTAACCATAAACTTTACTCACAAAACCCAGGAAAACCCAGAAATGGTTTTTTTCTAATTCCAACTTTCAAAATTTTCCCTTTTTTCCTAGCTCCTATAATTGTTGGCTGAGTATGGATTTCGTAAATGGGCTGATATGCTGCTTAGAAAATGCCAGGGTTTTAACCAGGGACTCTACTAAAAAAACCCAAAAATATTGGGGAAATTCTAGATGAATAATTTTTTACCTCCAATATAAATTTGGCCTAACAAAATTCTCTCTGGCAGCAATTATGCACTAGCTACTGCAATGGATTGGCCAAAACACCTACATCTGGTGCTCAGAAAATTCTCAAAAATTAGTCTCGGACTCCTTAAGCCAATTCGACCAAAACACAGAAATGGTTTTTCCAAATCACGATCCTCCAAAATTGACCCCAATAAGCCCTATGCTCTCCCCGTAGCTGTTGAATACAGTATATACAAAATGATTAGCAAAATACCCAAAAACACTCCAAATGTGCAAAAAATAATCCCTCTTGCACTTCCTCTATCTCCCAGCTCAAATGGTTGAGACCTTCCTCCACAACTAGGCTCAACTTTCCTCCTCTACGCTGGCCTAGAGACTACCATGCTGCTCTAGAGATAGAATATCAATCTCATCCCTTGGAGGTTTGCCTATAGTTGAAAAGTTAATGAGCCTTACAACCAATAACAAACACGAGAACCCAATTGCATATTCCAGAAATATGCACTCCAAACTGAGGCAATAATGTAGAAGTTGAAGATAAACAACTCGAACAATTGAGATTAGAATCAATGGTGCAATAATGCATGCAAGAGTAATAAATCTTCGATCTTATTTTGAAGTTGATGTGGAGTAAAACCCTTGAACTTGGATTTTTTGGTAATTTTGAAAGTAAACCCTCAAGCTGGCAAGATCACCAACTCTGATACCACTATAATATCCCAAATGGGATATTTTATTAATTTTTCCAGAAATTAATTCAACCATAAATCACCAGAAGATTTCCATGTAAAAATACCTTCAGAAATTTAAGCCGTTAACATTATAAACAAATTTCATAACATCAACCACAATATTTACGAAAAAAATGGAAATATAATCTGCAACTGAAGAATATAAAATATAAGTATGAAAAAGATCTCAGCGTTATTTTATTAATATAAAAACGTTGGTACAAAAACTAGAAATGGCTGAAATAATGGCCCAAATAGATCTACAACAATGCTACAACCGGCCTCCAAAACAAACTAGAAATAATCTGCAACCTATGAATCCTGAATGGATCCACCAAGGGAAGATATGGGTTCTCGCCCACTCTCGCTAAATCACCCGAGGGTATCTGTCCCAGGGCTACTATTGAAGTAGAGAATCCAAGTTCTCAAACCTCTCTCACAAACAATGATCCCATCCAAGATATCTCCAAATGAACTTCGCTTCTCCTTTTATAGATCTGATGGATAGATCTCCAATCCTCTAGAAGCATCTTATTTTATTATTTTATTATTATTCTAGAAGATCCACCATTAACTCTATCAAAGTGAATTTAATTTAATTATATTTCACTTAAGTCACTTTTGACCCCTTTTCCTCTAAATATTATTTTTCCTTTAATTAAATTACTAATTAAAGTCATTTTTAATTAAGGAAAATAGTATATATCCCATGGTACTATCTCTGGCCACTATAAGTCACTTCTCAGCATCCCATCCTAAAGATCTCCTCATTATGGTTCCAATGAGCTATTACACTAAGGTGTTCTATCATGTATTCCTCTCGGAATTCCACCTTGAGCATAATTAATTAGGTTAAGCCCAAAATAACTCAGGTTTCTGAAAGTTTTCAGAATGCACCGGAACGAAAGGCAAACTGTGTGGATGATGGAATATATAAAGTGAATGCCATCGGTCCTCGTAGAAACTCCTCAAAATTCATCCAAAAATCCCCTGGGCCTTCTAATGACACCATATTAGGGGAATTTTGAGGTCTAAAATGGCCCTCCTAAGGAAATTATAAAATAATAGTGGAAATAATAAAATAAGATTTGATTACATCATCAAATTTTAGAGGGAAAAAAGAAAAAACTATTTTTTCAACTCGTATTTTCAACTTATCTCCCAAATTTTTTACTCAAATTTTGAGTGGGAGTACTGGTTGGATGCAAAATTTAATTCTTGGTTCAAAGAGTACCCATGTTGCATACTTTCGATGGATCCTACTACACGAAAAATGAGAAATACATGAAAAATGTGATTGTAATCATGTTTTTCATGTATTTATCATTTTTCATGTAGTAGGATCCATCAAAATTATACAACATGGGTACTCGGATGAGGAATTGAATTTTTCATCCAACGAGTACTCCTCCTCAAAATTTGAGTTAAAACTTTGGGAGATAAGTTGAAAATACGAGTTGAAAATGTAGTTTTATTATTTTATTATTTTTTAATATTTTTACCATTTTACTAAAAAATGGTGAATCATTCCCCATGGTTGACATCATGATCTTGAATCCTATTGGTTCTTATAAATTTTATTTTGGTTGTACATTTTTCTTACGAGGCCTATTTTAGACATCAAAATTCTCCTAATGACCTGTATATGACTTGTCTACAGGGAAAATTTTAAGGATGGGAAATTATTTTGAAGTTTAAAACATTGGTGAATCTCACTAGTCCTTAATATGCAAACTATAAAATGTTTATTGATATATTTGTAAAATTATTCAAATTTATAATGATTTCCTATATAATCTACATATAATTTTGGGAATTTTTAAATTAAAATAATTTTATACTGTACAATTTGGGAGAATTATTTTTATAAAAAATGGAAATTCGCGAATCTTTTTTTTTTTGAAAAAACATGGAAAATTAGCCCACCTGCGAATATTAGCCCCTAAAATTTTCCATGCCTGTCTAGTCCCAACTCTGGAAGTCCATCCTAACCCTGTCATAGGTGATACCAAAAAAGGTGTTGAAGTTTGCAACAATAAACAATGAAATTAGCATCCGGAACATCATTCAACACCCACGCCTAGTGTCTTAAGCACCTACACTAGGGTGGGGCCCACAGGGTTATTTTTGGTGCATGCATATTTTCAGTTATCCCTTAATTAAGATGGACAATAAATTGTAATCTGTTCTCAATGATTAATTGTAATAGTTAACTGAGATTTATAAACACAATTAACTAGTGGATTTCGATTTAGAGGTAGTTGGTGAGACATGCAGAGTAATTATACTTGTAATAGAGTTTGAAGTGCAGTGGTGCATTAGTTAATGCAGGTTGTAATCAGTTTAACTCAGTTATGTGAGTTAAACTTTGTTAAGTGAGTTAAAATAAGTTGTGTTAGTTGTATTTGAATATACACTAGTGAGAGATCTAGTGAATTAAATATTAATTAATTCACAATTAGTGATCTCACATGCAACTGAGGATTTACTATTATTAGTTGCATGCATGTCAGATCCAGTGGAGACCCATTTGATTTATAGGTGAAAGGGAAGTTGAATATCAGTTGTGACATTATCCACTTGCACACATGCAAGTAAACACACATTGGATGTGCCCATGATACTTGCGCAGTCAAGGCAGGCATGATTACATCAATTCATGGATTTCATTCAACAGGGATTGCGCAGTGAAGGAAGGTTGTCTAGAGGCAGTAAATTGGCTAATGGATTTGCCAATTTTTGTATGAAACTGTGAGACAATTAGATGATGTACTAAGGGCTCTTGTGAGAAGATTTCTATATGTAATTGTTTCATGATCCATGAAATAATATACAATAGAAGATAGTGGGGTTTTTAGCTGTAAGCTTTTCCCGGGAAATTATCGGTGTTGTGTGTGATTGATCTTTCTTCATGTTCATGTGATTAGCGATTGCATGTTTAATTTCCTCAAAATATTTGTAGAAGTGATTCAGTATTTAACTTTAGCACATTGTTAGATTGGGTGAATCCAAGATATACATGCATATTGTATAATTTCTACAAAAAGGAATATTACTGAATACCAACGAAAATTTTATAGTTGCAAATCTAACTTTCATAATCATAAACCTTATCATTTATGATAAAATATATATGATCATAAAACATATAATAATTTAACCCATTGTCTCAGATTAGATTACAACCTTGGTTATTTAATTATAATTATAAATCACGATGCTAAAAACTACCAAAACATAGACACAAAAAATTTCCTAATTTTTTTCTTTTTTTGGGGGGGGGTGGGGGGTGTAGGTTGGGCAGGACTTCACCCCTGAACCCTCAATTGGGGGTATAATACCAACCATAGTGACCCTCTCCAAATAGGGTGGGTTTTAACCCCACTTATTACATGTTTGCTACAACCGATGCATGTGAATCATGCACGTGACTAGCTATGCAAAGAATATAACACACACCCAACATTATTCCACATGTTTTTTCGACATACAAGGGACCAAATTATTATATGATCAATAATCAAAGCCAAAAATGCTCATTGTTTCTCTACACCATGAAACATTCTCTTCTCATATACTTCATTAAATAATTTGCAACATTCTTCAAAGTGTCCATATTCACCAGTAGAAGCTTCACGTGTTTAACCATTTTGATGAGAGAGTGATACTGAACATCAATTTACTTCATTTTAGAATGTCAAATTGATTGATTCAGCATAAATATTTCACTCTAGTTGTCAAAGTCTAATCTTGCATATTGCTATACAAACCAAATACATGAACATAATCTCTGTAACCATACAAATTCCTTACTTGCATGAGTTGTTTCTATATATTCAACTTTTAAATTTGAAAAAACAACTATAAATTGTCTCTTTCTCATCCAAGTAATTACTCCTCAAAATAAGTTAAACACATAACCGCTTCATGTAGATCTTCTACAATCCAAATCTCCAGACCAGGTTACATCAACAAAGCCATGCATGCCCAACATTCTATTTTCTCCAGGTCTTCCTTATTAGACTAATCCGTAAACTATAATAGATCTTTCATTAGAAAATTCATTACAACGTATCTAATAAAAATATAATGAAATATGAAATATATAATATCAAGGTTATTTTTCATTAGATTCTATGGATTCAGTAAGTTATTGTTTTCTTATTATGCATGCAATATATAAAATGCAAAGAAAAGAGAAAAGGTAAAACATTCACTCACAAACTGCAATAACACCAAGATATGACATGGGAAATCCTTTTGGGAGAAAATATAGCTAGAAGGTGAGTCACTACTACATATAGGACTAAATTGCGATGACATAGTACACCAGTGTGGTCCATACTGTCATAAATGTCAAGAAAAATGTTAATTTTTTTAGTTTTGGTGCCCGTGTTCATCGCAATTATGATTTTTATTTTTTTTGTAGTGAGTCGTAATTGTGACATATGATTTCTAAGCTATAGTTATTATGACTACATATTTTTTTTGTCGCAAGTGAGACAAACTATGTTCGAAGTTGGATTTTCAATTAATTTCATCTGTGTTCCCATTTGTGACGATCGATGGGTTTTTTTTCACCTGAAGGTTAATTTGAACAATGGTCATCCTTTGCTAAATTTAATTTAGAATACTAAAATTTTAACTATTTTTTCAAACAACTACTCTAACCAATGATTTTATTATTTCACTATCGATTTAACTTAACTTCTTTCGTGGAAATTGTTCTCACATATATTTTTTTATAATTTTTCATAAAAAAATTATAATTTTTAGCAAAAATGTTTGGCTTTTTATAGGCTCATTTTTTCTCTCAAACTACTAAGGTTAATATGCAAAGTTCAAGGTCTATTAAATTGACCGGTCATCCTTTGCTAAATTTTATTTAACATGCTAAAATTTTAATTATTTTTTCAAACAACTACTCTAATCAATGATTGTATTATTTCACTATTGATTTAGCTTAACTTGTTTCATGGAAATTATTCTCACATATAATTTTTTTTTATAAATTTTCGTAAAAAAATTATAATTTTGAGAAAACTTAATTGGCATTTTGTCGTCTCATTTGTCCTCTCGGCCGACTAAGGTTGGTATGTACACAAAATGTGCCAACTGAGAGGAGGAGTTCACAGCTAGGGAAAAAAGGATTATAGTTTTTTCACAATGTGTCTATAGGCATTATATACAATGGTGTATATAAACATCAAAATATCTCTCCACCCAAACAATGTGGGAGATATCCCCACTTCTAAAAAAAGGCGCCTAAAATTTCCAGAAAATGTAGAAATTATATAAAAAAATATGTATATCATGGATTCAATTCGATCTAACAATGTACTGAAGCTAGATATTGAATCACTTCTACAAATCAATTGTGGAAATTAAACACAATCGCCAATCACATGAAGCAAAGAAAGAATAAATCAAACCACAACAAAGATAATTTCCTGTGAAATCTTACTGCTCAAAACTCCTCTATCATATATTGTATATTCCACAAGGAATCATGAAACAATTACAATGCACTCTTCTCACAAGAGTCTCCTACAATCTTCATATCATCTCACACTGATCTAGACAAAATCATGCCAACAACTAGCCAATTCTCAGCTTGTCTTTAGTCTGTCTTGCTCATGCAATTCATGAGGAATGAAATCCCTATTCCTTAGTAATTTCAGCCTTTCTCAACTGTGCTTAGTTTCATGGGCATCCTGTGGTGTTTTAACTTCATCTGGGCAGTCTGCTAATATCACAACTGATAGTTACACTTCCCTTTAACCTTTGTCTCAACTGGGTCTCCACTGGAACTGACATGCATGCAACTAATAATAGTAAATCATTACTTTCATGTTATATAACTGATTGTGAATTAAATAATATTTAATTCACTTGATCTCTCACTAGTGCAAAAAACAGTTACAACTAGCACAACTGAATTTAACTCACTTAACTTAGTTAACTGATTACAACATGCATTCAACTAATGCACCACTGCACTTCAAACTATGATACAACTATAATTACTCTGTATGCCTCACCAACTACCCTTAACTTGAAATTCATGAGCTAGCCGATTTTATCACACTCAGTTAACTATTACACATGATTTTAAGATTACATTACATTTTATTGTCTAATTTAATTAAGGGAAAATTAAAATAAATATGCACCAAATTTAGCCCACACTAGTGTAGGTGCTGCTAAAACCAGTGGTCCCACACTAGTTTAGGTGCTGCTTGGACCTCCCGGTCGCACCCTAGTGTAGGTGATGCTTGGAAATCCTGCTCCCGCCCTAGTGTAGGTGCTGCTTGGACCTCCTAGTTCCACTCTAGTGCAAGTGTTGTGATGTTGTTTTTGGATGCCAATTTCACTATTTCTTGTTGCAAACTTCAACACTCTCTCTCAACAAGAAAGGAATGTCCTTGCATGTGACATGAAACTCTTGCATGCAACACTTATCTAGTGTTTCTCACACATGCAACCTTTGCATGGAACACTTCTGAAACCGAATAGCTTCCAAACAACTAAATCAATATAATACATCTGTCATCAAAGTCTTTTGACTACTTCTAGCTACTCCACATGTCTACTAGATTCTCTGCGATGTTGACATATGAATACATGCACTCTACATTGCTACCAACTCTGATCTGCACTCTAGTATCCAATGCTTGTCACTCTGATTTTTGTCCTCCTTAAATTTAATTGCATCAATCCAACTGATCATGTTACTGCTTCTCCGTGGGCTCTTCATAGCTAGGTTTGATCCATGAGATGCACCATCTTTATGACCCTGTCCAAATTTCTTCTTGGGATTATTCTTGTACATCGCCCCACCTCACATCTGGAGGTATAGATGCATGCACTCCCTATTCCCATTTGGATCGAAATTTATTTTCTTGAGTGGTTTCTGCAACTCCATGATCCTCCACATGTGGCTTCTCCACATCCTAAAGTTCATCTTTTGGAACCAATAGTTCCTCACCTACATGCAAATCTAGTTGCTCACACTTCCTAATGGTTGGAAGCTCTGTATAAATCACAACTACATTAATTCTACAGATATTATTCACACGAATCACAATCTTCTTGGCATTTCCTGTCACTTTGTGTCGAAGGAAAACTTTTCCTTCAGTGAAAACAACATCATAGCCTCTATCCTCCAACATTGCAACTGAAACAAAAATTTTCTTCAAGCCTAGTACATGCATTACATCTTTTAATAAAAATGGTTTACCTGACTGTCTCTGGAAAGTAACTATACCTATCCCGGTAGCGCTATAAATTTCATCGCCAACCATTTCGATATGCATTTGGAGGTCCTTATCCTCCAAGCTATTGAAAATTTATTTATTTCTCGTCACGTGGAAAGATGCACCACTATCCATGTACCACCCTGATCCCATCGCACTTGACACCATGCATGCGATCAGTGAGAATTCAAGCTCAAATTGTGAGGCCAAAGCCTCACCAGTTGCAGATCCTGAATCATTCTTGTTCATCTTCTTTTGTGGACAATTTGTGGCATAATTTCCATGCTCGTGACAGTGAAAACACTTCACTCTGGACATGTCGCGCTCCTTGCCTTCTTCACTGGACTTAGATTTGGAATGAAATTTATTTCCTTTCCCCTTCTTCTCCTCGGTAGCCAAAGAAAAATATTCTTCATCTTCATTCTTATATGAAGATCCATCTTTGGTATTCCTTCTGAAATCCTCTTTCACCAAATCTGACCAAAGTCGTTCCCAATCTGGCAGCTTTCCCCTTCCATTGAAAGAGCCTTGATAATTATGCCAACTCTTGGGAAGTCCTAGAAGAGATAGTCTCACCAAATAATCATCAACAAAAGTAATTTCAATGCTCCCCATCTCATTCCGACATTGGACAAACTTTTTTAAATATTTTGGCATGGAGTCACCTTTCTCCATCTTGATCTTCTTAAGCTTATCTTTCAGTGCCAATTTCCTATGGTCACTGCTGCTCTGAAATAGATCTATCAGAGCCTTCCACATAGCATATGGTGTGACATTACCATGGATAATTGATACAATGTGGTCTCGTACTACTTCCAGTAATATCCTCCTCGCCTTTGCCACTTTCTTTTTCCATGCATCAAGATTTGCAACATCTATCACGACCAGTTTAGGAACATCATTGTCAATGAATTCCTTCAATCCATTGTCTTCGAGTACTGCCTTCATCCTGTATTTCCAAGAAATATAGTTAGAGTTGCCCTCCAGTGCATACTCCAATCTCAAGCCATTGAAAGCCATTTCGATCCTGAATCAGCTGTAGCACCAAGAAAGTCTTTTAGCAAATTCGAATTTTATTTAGTCACTGTTAGTACGAATTTTAATCGCAAGCGTATGAAAAAGGATCACTTTATACATGCATAAAAAACATCCCTAACAGCAAAGATGGCCACCAATATCTTTATATCTGCAATTAGTTGACGAAGATAAACGCTGGAAAATATAGATCTATGCATTAAAAGACATAAGGCAGTAAATAAAAGAAAGAGTTTCTCCATGCATCCAATATACAAGACAAGAATATGTTGAATGAATTTTATATTAAGGGCACCTGGGAGGAAAACATAGAAGGATGTTACCAGTTCTCCTCAATGGGATGGGTTCTTGTAAGTCCTCAGCACTTTAGATCTAAAATTCCTCTCTCTTGATGGTGTAGAAAACCCAAACAAAAATGGAACTCAAAGGGAGCTCACAAGCAAAAAGATAGAAAAATATGACAATGATGGTGGATCAAAGTCAGACCAAAAGTATAGATCCAGAGTGATCTTAGGCAACAAAAGGTGATGAATGAATGGAAAAACCCTTCTATTTATAACAAAATATTGAGTTGGTCTAGATATTGGTGCATAGTTAAAATATTATTAACCAAATCAAGATCCAACTTTTATGGAATATTTTATTATATTTGTTGGAGGGAAAAGGAATTTGACTTGGGTCAAATCCCTTTATTTGTAAATAATAAATAAATAAATGATTTATTTATTATTTTAAGGATGTGGTTGAGTAATAGTCAAATAAATAATGATTTATTTAATTATTTATGAATGATTTAGTCAAATTTAACAAGGAATATTATTTAAATAAGGTTTAAATAATTATTCCTAGAAAATAATAAGATAAATAATAATTTATCTAATTAATTTTCCTGTTTTGGGTTAAATGTGACCAGGAATATTAATTAAACTGTTGTTTAACTAATTATTCCTTGAGTAAAATCAAACAAATGTGGATTTATTTAATATTTCCTCATGGAGTTTCCTGTTTAGACCATAAACAACTTAATAAATGTGGTTTACTAATTTATTTTTCGTAGTGAAGAAATTTCACTTAGGGTAAAATTGGCCTTACATGGTGTACTTAGGTCTATCTAATAGTAACAGGTTATTGTTTAGTTAATTTAGTGTCCTAAATTTCTAACATAAATTATCGACCAGGGCTAGTAAACTGATGAAGTGTAATGCACTATATGTGCCTAAGTATCCCTTTTTCCTACTTCGTTGTTTTGAGGTTTTATTGATGTTTTTGGGAGATTTTATATTTTGGTTCTTAACATTCTATGAAAAATATGAAATTAATCTATTTTAAAAAGGAAGGAAAGAAAATGTTGGAAAATGAATTAAAGCAGAGTTTTATTCACAAGTTTTTGAAGTTTATTTTTCTAATGAAGAAATGGTGAAAACTAGAAATCCTAATCCATGGATATTGCAACTCAATTGAGAATTCAAGAAATGAAAGCAACTAATAACTCAAACATTACAACTGAATCCAATTCATTTAATTAAGATTTATTGGAAGAGCTTGTGAAAAAGATTAAGTGTAGTGTAATGAGGATCTCCTATAACATGAAATTAAATATTGAAACAATTAATAACTTAGACCTTACAACTAAATCTAATTCATATAATTGAGATTTATTGGAATATATTTTGGAAAATATTAAGTGTAGTGTATGAGGATCTCCTATAACATGAAATGAAATACTGAAACAATTAATAACTCAGACCTTACAACTAAATCCAATTCATATAGTTGAGATTTATTGGAAGATATTTTGAAAAAGATTAAGTGTAGTGTATGAGGATATCCTATAACATGAAATGAAATACTGAAACAATTAATAACTCAGACCTTACAACTAAATCCAATTCATATAATTGAGATTTATTGGAAGAGCTTTTGAAAAATATTAAGTGTAGTGTATGAGGATCTCCTATAACATAAAATGAAATACTGAAACAATTAATAAATCAGACCTTACAACTAAATCCAATTCATATAATTGAGATATATTGCAAGAGCTTTTGAAAATTATTAAGTGTAGTGTATGAGGATCTCTTAGACAATTACTGTATCTATAAGTCACTAACCATTTCAATTTAAGTTTTAGATGGTCTTTACTTGGTCGAGCACAGTAACTATTTAACTATGAAAGACAAGAAATGAAACCTAAGCAACTACTGCACCTATGAGTCACTATCCATTCATTAACAAACTTTACTCAGTTGGATACAATAATTGCAAATTATGAAAGCAGTAATTTGAGC
This sequence comes from Pinus albicaulis, assembly GCA_034641835.2. Lineage (NCBI taxonomy): Eukaryota > Viridiplantae > Streptophyta > Pinopsida > Pinales > Pinaceae > Pinus > Pinus albicaulis. Next base: position 383,434,133 of record CM076572.1, read on the forward strand.
AAAAATTACAGAGAAATGCTAAACAGAAACTAGAATAAACTTAGCTAGAAAAAGCATGAAACCTCCTTAGCAGCAGGGGCCCTCTGCTACCAATCCAGTGAATTCCTTAGCTCCTTGAATATGTGATCAAAACGGCATCAAAGAACTTCTTTATTTATAAACTCACAAATATACATCCCATTCCATCTCAAGCTTTGTTACAAAACACTCTATAATCCTTTCTTTTCTTCTCCTATTTGTCACATTTTTTGATAGGAGAAAGCTTCTCCTATTTATACAAAAATATGAGAAGTTATCTTATTAATTAGAGTCCATGAATATCTCCCTCTATCTCTAGAGTTACAATCAAAATAGGAAATGATAAGACACATGTCTTTTAGAGTTTCAATACAAAATAGGAAATGAGACACATATCTTCTTAAAGTTTTAATACAAAAAGGAAATTAAACACATATCCTCATGATCCCATGATCTTCTCCACTCAAATTCGAATTTGGTTTTGGTAGGCCACATAAAGGTCTTTTAGAAGCTTCCTTTTTACCTACACCTAGCAGCAAACTCATCCCACTTGTTAGGTATAAGCATATGCACATTATTTTCTAATTTTTAACCACAAATTCACTTAAAAATGCTAAGAATTAATAAAGTTTGGAAAACATAAATGTAACCTAATAGTGGTAATGGTAAGGTAAATGTAATGAAATGGAGGTGGAGTGAAGGTGGTAATATGGAAATATAAGTGAAAATGTAATGGAAGTGAATGATAATTTCAAGGCCCAACATACCCCCCAACTGAAGGTATTGCATGTCCTCATGCAATCTATTACATTAATTATTTTTTATCATTGAGCTTTGGCTTAACTTTGTGTGATATCATTTGATAACTTCATACTTCTGTAAAGTGTTTTACTTGAATTGCAACATGGTTGGTTCTTATTTTACAACCATATTTTGTTGTTGCATTCAATTTTGACCTCTGATCTTTGCATAATGATAATTTGATTTTTATTGCAAAGTATATCTTTATTGGATTGCATTATCGTTGGTTCTTGTGTGACAACCATGATTGTGTTTGCATCCAATCATATTTTGAGTACTTTTGAAAAGCCATTGTGTGCTCATAATAATAATGTAATAGTTAATATATTTTGGAAGTATGTGGGTTTCTGAATGTGATATGAATGTGGAAAAGTATGAATATGAATGTATTCACCGCCCCCCCCCCCCAACTAATGGTATTGACAATTTTATTAAATTAGGAAGAGATGTTTTTTTCCAAAAATTATCATTCTAGCTTTTCAAGGAATTTTATGGTAAAAAGTTAGAAAATGACGTACCTTAACTTACCCTTTGGAAATGGATGAGTTGCATGTGTGTACTGAAGAGTGTGGCTATTGATGTTGTTGGAATATGTAAACAAATGAATTTGATATGATTCTTTGTTCTCTTTGTGCTGATGACAATATTGGGATCTTTATTGTTGCTGATACAAACTGATTCCTACTGCAAACTGCTAAAATGATGTAGTCTTCAATCATTACAAAATCCGATGGTACAATTCTAGTCATGTGAATAAATGTGTTGATGTCGAGCATGAAGAGAAGTCATTGGATTACCGACCATTGATGAATGTCGTTAACCAATGTGAGGGAAACTCACCATTAATGTCAATGAGTGCCAAGGTACCTAAGTACATCTTGCGAAGTGTGAATAGATGGGCTGATGTCAAGCTACTTGCAAGATCTGACGATCAAGGGACATTGATGTATTCCCATGATTGTTAGCGAGATCACTTGTCTTGGACCTAGATAATGCGATGATGTCGATAGGCCAAGACTTGTTAGAAGAAAGGCCTTAAGGAATCCTCCATCATCTAACATGAGCATGAAATAATAATTTTTGAAGGACTATGGATTTAATAATTTTCATTGAAGCAAGGTTTATTTGCAAAATCAAAAGGATGGGAAAAGGAAAATGGAAATGGACGATGAAAAATGGAAAATGATAATGGGAAATAAGCATGTAGGTGAACTTCTTACTTTTATTTGTGGAGTAGACAAAAAGTAATGGAAATTTTATGTGAATGAAGGAAAATGAACAACTAACTCTTGATGGGAGCATAATGGTGGTTTGCTTTGAATTTCTTGGTTGGATTTACAATTCAAAAAGGGAGGAAGAGTAATGGCCTTGATGGATATTAACATGGACTTGTTCTTATGTTTCTCATGAAATTGGTCCTTTGAAAACCAATCGTGCACAATTAGTTTCCTTCAATGATCATTTGATCATCCCAAATCTGCAAAAAAAACTTGACATAAAGAACATAAGTGTGTTAAAAAATAAATGTCCAATTCCTTTCTGATTCTTACGCAAAAATTTGAATGTCAATTGAAACAGATTAAGGAAAATAAAAAGTGTTATATCTAGTCCAATTCATGATATCTATAACAATCCATTTTTAAATAATAACCATGAAAAATAAATCAACTCCCTATTGTCAGATGACTTCATGCACTATGCTCAGTAAAACAATTGGCATCACAAAGATTTGATGTGTCCTGCAAGTTAAAACTTCATAGAAAAATACACATCAACAATATTAATGCCAGTTGTTCAGAAATCATCTAAATAATCTTCCAATTGCCCTGCAAACCATTATTAAGAAGAAATTATAATAATTTTTTTCTTTTGAATTTTTTTCTTTATTAAATAGAAATTATTAATAAAAATTTTATTTTATTTTCATTTTTTATTTTATTTAAATAATTTTTTATTTTTAATGAAATAAAGCATGGATGAAATAATCGTCTTTATGAATCTTTTTGAAACAAAGTCATGCCAATGCCTCTTTCATGCAAGATAAAAATAAAAAGCTTGAAATTTCTTAAGTCAAGTTTCTAACTATGAAGGAGATGGAGGCAGAATCCTTCTCAATTTATACAACTTGCATTTGATGCACATGTGATAATGTCGTTGCCTCAAATAATCCATTTGTCACTCATCATGTGCCACCACAGATGAATTCTGCCACATTTTCCTTCAAATAAGGAAATCAGATCCTTGATTATTTCTCAAAATTTAATTTTATAAAACCGTGACTGTTTACATAAAAAAAAAAAACATTTTTCTCTCACGCACACTGCAAATTAGTGCTTTGGAGAACCCTGAATTTCTCCTAAATGGCTGCAAATTTCAGAAAGTTCATATATGATTACCTAATTCACATTGTTCCCGAAAAAACCCATGTTTTATTTTTTTCTAATGCGCCTCGGTTTGCTAAGAAAATGCATTTTAAAATCATGTCTTTTTAACAATTACACATACTATTTTTTGGCAATTACTTCTGCAATAAAATTGTTGTGGTTTGATTTATTTTTATTTGCAGGTTTTGAAATGTAATGGCTTGTCTCTCACAGAGAAGTTCAGATCGATCTCCCTCATTTCAATTACCTGCAATGGAATCTGCAATCTTCTCTTCATCAGCAGTCTGAAATCTTCTCTTCATCAACTATTTCTTCATGTGATACACTTCCATTGTTTGTCCTTGCAATTGAATTTGTAATATTCTCTTCATCAACAATTTGCAATCTTCTCCTCATCAACAGTTTCTTCATGTGATATACGTTCATTGTCTACAAATTTTTAAAATGATTTCTAATAACTATTGTTTGAGGAAAAATGAATATGGAAAAGAGAAGTTTCCATTTTTTTTAACTGCAGTGCATAGGTCTTTGTGTGGATTGAAGGCCTGCATATATGCATAAGGCTAAGCCAAAGGTTGGCCTCAGGCATATGCGTGGGTCTTATTTCCATGAGCCAAAATATTTTTTAATTTTTAATTATTATTATTATTATTATTATTTTAATTTAATTTTTTTTTATTGATTTGTTAATAAAATTATATATATTATAATTTCAAAGATATAATATTTATTGAACAAAAAAAATTATTGATTTTTTTTTTATTCTTATTTTAAAGTTTATTAAATCAAATGAAATGATGAAAACCTTTTTTTTTTTTTTTTACGTAAAATTCTTTTTCTGATCCTCAGACCACACAAAGTGCAGGAGGAGAGCATACTCGAGAAATTATTAATTTCTTTTTAGATGTAAGAAATAAGGCTACCTAGTTACACTTTCCCGACAACAGCGCCAAAATGTTTAGTCAATTTAGTGTCCTAAATTTTTAACATAAATTATTGACCAGGGTTAGTAAACTGATGAAGTGTAATGCATTATATGTGCCTAAGTATTCCTTTTTCCTACTTCGTTGTTTTGAGGTTTTGTTGATATTTTTGGGAGTTTTAATATTTTGGTTCTTAGCATTCTATGAAAAAGATGAAATTAACATATTTTAAAAAGGAAGAAAAGAAAATGTTGGTAAATGAATTAAAGCACAGTTTTATTCACAAGTTTTTTAAGTTTATTTTTCTAATGAAGAAATGGTGAAAACTAGAAATCCTAATCCATGGATATTGCAACTCAATTGAGAATTCAAGAAATGAATGCAACTAATAGCTCAAACATTACAACTGAATCCAATTCATTTAATTGAGATTTATTGGAAGAGCTTGTGAAAAAAATTAAGTGTAGTGTAATGAGGATCTCCTATAACATGAAATGAAATACTGAAACAATTAATAACTCAGACCTTACAACTAAATCCAATTCATATAGCTGAGATTTATTGGAAGAGTTTTTGAAAAAGATTAAGTGTAGTGTATGAGGATCTCCTATAACATGAAATGAAATACTGAAACAATTAATAACTCAGACCTTACAGCTAAATCCAATTCATATAATTGAGATTTATTGGAAGAGCTTTTGAAAAAGATTAAGTGTAGTGTATGAGGATCTCCTATAACATGAAATGAAGTACTGAAACAATTAATAACTCAGACCTTACAACTAAATCCAATTCATATAATTGTGATTTATTGGAATAGCTTTTGAAAATGATTAAGTGTAGTGTATGAGGATCTCCTAGACAATTACTATATCTATAAGTCACTAACCATTTCAATTTAAGATTTAGATGGTCTTTACTTGGTTGAGTGTAGTAACTGTTTAACTATGAAAGACAAGAAATGAAACCTAAGCAACTACTGCACCTATGAGTCACTATCCATTCATTAACAGACTTTACTCAGTTGGATACAAAAATTGCAAATTATGAAAGCAGTAATTTGAGCAAAAAGTATAGAGAAATGCTAAACAGAAACTAGAATAAACTTAGCCAGAAAAAGCATGAAACCTCCTTAGCAGCAGGGGCCTTGTGCTACCAATTTAGTGAATTCCTTAGCTCCTTGAAGATGTGATCAAAACAGCATCAAAGAACTTCTTTATTGATAAACTCACAAATCTACATCCCATTCCATCTCAAGCTTTGTTACAAAACACTCTATAATCCTTTCTCTTCTTCTCCTATTTTTCACCTTTTTTGATAGGAGAAAGATTTTCCTATTTATACAAAAATATGAGAAGTTATCTTATTAATGAGAGTCCATGAATCTCTCCCTCTATCTCTAGAGTTATAATCAAAATAAGAAATGATAAGACACATGTCTTTTTAGAGTTTCAATACAAAATAGGAAATGAGACACATATCTTCTTAGAGTTTTAATACAAAAAGGAAATGAAACACATATCCTCATGATCCCATGATCTTCTCCACTCAAATTTGAATTTGGTTTTGGTAGGCCACATAAAGGTCTTTTAGAAGCTTCCTTTTGACCTACACATGGCAACAATCTCATCCCACTTGTTAGGTATAAGCATATGCACATTATTTTCTAATTTTTAACCACAAATTCACTTTAAAATGCTAAGAATTAATAAAGTTTGGAAAAACATAAATGTAACCTAATAGTGGTAATGGTAAGGTAAATGTAATTAAATGGAGGTGGAGTGATGGTGGTAATATGGAAATATAAGTGAAAATGTAATGGAAGTGAATGACAATTTCAAGGCCCAACAGTTAGATGACCAAAAACTGGTGTAACAGATTGCCCCCCAGCATGCGAGCGTCAAGAGCTAATCGTATGGTCAAAGTACATTGTAAGAACTCAATCACTAGACACCGAAGGGGAAGTCAGAAAGAGAGAAATATAAGGTAGACCAAAGAACTAGAGGACTAGACCCTGAGGAGGCAAGACTTACATGTGAGACAAGTCTCTTTTATGAGTGAGTACCTGTGTTATAAGCATCGGGGGAGGCATACCTATGCCCGTTGAGATAAAGTACAAAGAATAATGCATCTAGTAAACAAGGGACTGAACTATATAGTACATGCTGACATAAACATGAGCCAGATAAAAACATGATAATGAATCCCACATACGTATTGTGCCTGGGTTAACAGCCAGGACTTATACAATAATATCTGAGTACATAAATAGAACCAAAGTGCCCCTGTAAACAGGAAAGGGCTCTAAAAATATGATTGATACATGAAAACTAAAAGGGGTTATAAGCGGCTGAGGCCGACATCATCAAATCTATGGAGCTGCATCAAAGGCTGTAATGAAGAGGGCATCCGGGCATGTGGGGGGATACTTGAAGGGCCACCCCCTCACGAGGTCTAAAACATCTCACACACACCTGGGCATCACCAGTACAATCTATTGCATCATTGAACCATCAAGTATACAGATATCAATTATGCTATAAGGAGTTGGAGCTGAGAAACAATCAAGTCAAAGGGAAATAACAAGCCCCTTTGCCTAATCTGAGGCACTGAACAAGAGTGGAAGCTAGAACCAAGGTACACCGCCCTCTAGACCTGTCTTCAGGAATGAATGAACTGATGTCAACAGAAGGAGGTCTGCCATAGGCAAGGCAATAAGGAATCATCAACTAAGGCACGAGAGAAAATAATAGAGCGATTGACAGAATGACACCAGGGATGATGATGAAATGTGGGGTAATGAGTAGCGGACGGATGACTTCCTTTGTTAGAGAATAAAGGGCATGGATGACCTGGAAGCGACTGACACAATATCAAAGGGGATAGGGGACAGTAGGACTGAAGGCCATAATGTGCGACACGAGAGAGGAACTAAGAAATGAAGGATGGAGGACTATAGCAGTATACAAAGGGACTTGGGATAGACTCCATGGATGTGATGATGACTCAACTTGGATGCTCTAAACAAGGGTGACTTGATGATGCTGCCACACAGAAAAGGTCCAATGGGGACCATAAAAACATGAGTACATGATGGTTACTCACGAAGAAAATCAACACGAGCAAGGACGAGTATGGAGGCAAAGTGGTGCCCCAATTACAAGTGTTGCAAGTGAAGAAATTCAATTTTGAAGAGTGCTGAAGTGACCCTTCTTGGAGAAAATGTGTCTTGGTGATGTATAAAATCACGAAAAACTAACAAATACCCATTTGAGGGCTCAGTGAGAGCTTTCCAATGGTGCAGACGGTTTGTCAAACTGAGCTACAATTTGGCTGTTGCAGGTGAAAGAAAAATCAGTGGTTTCTCTTTTAATAAGGCACTTTCCCTCCAAATTCACTCATTTTCAAGTGGAGCTGTGGTGAATGTAGAGAGGAGATAAGGCCCTAAATCTTTGGTGTTCATAGCGGACAAACCGACCATTGGAATCGAGATTCGTTAGTTGTAGGTAAGAGGCCTAACCCTATTATTTCATTTCAGTGGATTGAAAGTTCAGTTTAGGTTTCTAGAGCTCAGGAACAGACCCCTGCTCTTCTTCATGGCCGAGTCACACTTTTTGGGGCAAAATTTATGACCTAGGTAGCAGGTTTTGGGTAGAAAACTACGACCTATCTCAGGATTGGGCTTGAAAAGTGCGGCCTGATATAGAGGGGTTTTTCTGTGTTGTTTCTTGGCTGAGAACTGGGTTTTTATGTGTGGTTACAATATTTCCTATCTGTACACTGACAAATATGATGGTTTTGTGCAGATATGGCAGAATTACAGATCAACTGGAGAGAGAGAGACCTGGACACATTATGGTTGGAGATCCAAGAGGATTATGGTGTCCGCAGTGCATTGGCCAGGTTTTGGGTTCTGAAGTTTGTGGAGAACCCTCTTATGAGAGCTGGAGAGTCCTTATTGGCCTGGATTTTCAGTTATTAGGATCCAGACCATGAGGTATTTATAGTGCAGGGGCACTGGATCGAGTTGATGGTCAAGGATATATATTTTCTGACTGGTCTCCCACCACTTTGGATGGTCGGGAAAACTCAGCCAGTTTTACCACAAGGGAGAAACATCATGGAGTTTGTATAGCACCATTGTCGATCAGGTCTCCATGTCAAGGGTACATGGATACCCATTGGGGATCTAGAGAGGTTAGAGACCCGTGCTGTGGCTGCAGCAGTGCTGCAGTTCCTGGGCAACTAGGAACTCCACCACATCACTGGACGACATATGATGCTTGTGGAGAGTGTGTTGAGTGGGACCTACTATGGGTGGGCCCAGATGATGCAGTCTTCGTTGAAATGACAGATGTTGCTATGCAAGTGGCAACTGAACCATGACTGTGCATATGATACATTATTGTGCTTGCTCTTCTTTGAGAAGATCCCGACACTTCAACCTCGCATACAACTTCAGGATGGGGTCCCTAGGGAGCCCAGGATGTGCCGGTCAGACAGGTGTTCCAATCTGAGTTCTTTTCTCATTGGGATCAGATGCCATTGTACATAGATGGCTATCCCTATAGTGGGATGAATTATCATGGGGACTCAGATTTTCCACTGTTGCCTAGTCGAGTATGGGGGCCCGATGGTAAGTGACAAATTAATAATATTTTATGTGCATTGTAAAGTTTCAGAATATTGTACATGGTATTGATTCTTTCACTTTTGGTATGCAGATACGGCACTGGTAAAACCGGTCGGGTATATGGGATGGCCTGCAGTATTAGGAACTACTGGACCTAGCGGATTGAGAATGCCACAAAATGAGGATGCAGTAGCCCTCCTGGAGGTCATCCCTCGTAGATTTGAGAGGCTTCTGACCGGTGTTTCAGAGCGTGGCTAGAAATACTTAGATGACCAATACATAGAGCCATGTATTGGTATACCGTAAGAGTGGCAAGGAGTCATGTGGCGCATGGCAATGGCCAGACATGGGATGCACGATCTATGAGCTGTAGGAGCAGAGCCATTGGCTCGGGATCCTCCAGATAGAGATTAGGTGTAGTGTCAGGTGGTGCTCCTAGTTTTGAGTTTTTGTAACATGCTATGGGCATGTCATATGTATCAGATTTAATGGACTCTAAAACATTTTATACGACACATATTATGGATATGCATCACTTTGATGATTTTTATGTTATTATCTGTGTTAAATGCATGTGCTAAATTCCAGTCTAGAATATTGTTTGCAATTCTATCTACATAGTGATTCTGTGCTCTAGGTACATGACTGAATGTAAAGATTTCAAATTCACGCATCAAAATCTTCACTCATAAATATCTTCTAAAAAGGATAGGATTATGCACACGATATACACCATTCAATTGCATGACAAGAAGCAGGGAATCTAAATGAACATGAAGGTGGAAGATGCGATGGGAAAGAGCATCGGCTAATAAACCTATCACTACATCGTATTCGGCTTGATTATTGGTGGCAGTACCAATGCATACAACGTTCGAGAGAAAAATCGAATGAAAGGGGGTGAAAATGGCCCAACCTGCCGAGGCTAGATTTCAGGAGTAGCGACTTGCACCATCGGCATACCTGATATAAGGTGTGGACGAGAGGTCCATCTGAAAGGTGCCATAAGACAAAAAATGGGAGGATGATGAAAAATGCTGGAAACCTGAGCGCAAAGTAGAAATCGAACAAATACTGCGAGAGAGAGTGATCTAGGTAGGATGTCTGCCACCTACCACCTGCACATCGTTAGAAAGGTGATGTGTGGGAGCTACCTTGTGGGCAGCTTGTGCTCAGGCCGCGAAAGTCACCATAGACACAGATGGTGCCATTTCGCTTATAGGCAGGAAAGATGAGGTTAGGGGTGGATAAGGCTTCCATGATGTCATCATCACAATAGAAGATGGAGTGACTAGAGGAAGGGAGACCACATGACGCGGTGAAGCTACCTGACTCATCATCATGAGAAGAAAGGTTCACACGTGCATCATCACAGGGGATGATCGAAGAACAAGAAGATAAGGGATCCACTGATGTTGAGCCTAGGGTGATCGCTGAAGGGAGGTCGAGTGAAACAGAAGGGGAAGTCTTAGAGGGAGTTTCCACTGAGGGTATCATGGATGATGATAGGTATAGGATGGTGGCCGCAGTCTCCGTCATCTCGACATCAGGAGGGGGAATGTCAATGGGAGCAGGGAAATCCTCAAGCTGGCACAAAGCATACTGCACAAGGACGAGAGAGGAAGACTGGTTCTGTTCAATCTCGTACTCCCGAACTACCTCCAAAGAGGTGCGATAATGCGTAAGGTGGGGAAAATGGTGGGAATAATGGCCATGGAGATCACACAAAGCACAAGGTTAGTTGGTGTGAATAGTCTTAGGGTTCTTGGCTACAGTCAAGGAAGAAACAGAGGCTTCAGGGACCATAGACTCAGGGAATGCAACATTAACCATGGTCTTGATATGAGGAAACTCAGGACCAGTATGGGTGGCATGACTGATGACATCACAAAAAGCACAAGGCTTTGGAGGCTGAGGAGGAGCAGGGTCAGTCAGGGAAACTTTGTCTTTTGGTGCCTTCTTGCGATCTTCGCCCTTTTTTCCTGAAGCTGTCGTAACAGGAGAAGGTTCTTGTTGAGGTGGCTGAGGCACAGTAACAACAGGAGGAGTCATGGGGACCGGTTGAACTGGGGTCAAAGCAAGATAAGGTTTGGATTGACCAGGTAGGGTAGTGGCTGGGGGATCGTTGTACCAAAAAGAAATCCCCAGGGTTAGTTTAAGAAGGGATAGGGTAGCCATGACAGGTACCGAGAACACTCCAGGAGGGGGTACTAGGAACGGTATTTGACCAAAGGGGTAATGGCTAGGCGGGACGAATCCAAGATGGTTAAGGCCTGGAGGAACTATTACAGGAGGGTAGAGAGGCTCATGGATACCAGCTACAGGTGAAGGGCTAGGATAAGGATGTCTAGAAGGCTGAATCAAAGGGCTAGGAGCAGGTTGCGGAGGGCAGGGCTACTGACTAGCCAAAGCGAGCCTCTTGAGGGAAGCCTGAGACGCTTGCATCATGCAAACATTCGATAAGCTAGGATTAGAGAGAGGAGGAGGAAGACCAGGGAATGTACCAAGCAGAGAGGAGTCTTTGTAGACTCCAGATGAGACACTGGTCAAGGGATCCACGGTTTGCTTATTGGCCATCGAAGATATGATGGACTCAGGGGAGGTCTGAGACTTCAGTTCGTAATATGTCAACTGGTCAATGGTGACTATATTTTCATTATTGGGAAAGGACATCTTGTGGTGAACCGCAGATGGTACAATAGATAATTTATAGGTGTAGCTACCCCCAATATAATGTTTTAATCTAAGGGGGTGTCAATGACTTCTACGTCAATGAAAACAGTCTTGCCCGCAAGAGTAATAGGACAATTGTGGAACATGCCAATGGGCTTGGAGGAGTGGCCATCCCACGCTTGGAGAGTGATCGTGGAAGGATCCAAATCAAGCAATCCGAGTTTCTTCCAAATAGAAGCAGACATAACATAGGTGGATGCCCCCTCATCAACGATATAATGGGAATCATAGGCGTTCTAGATCTTGATTGGGATTTGAAAGGCGACAGAAGTAGGAAGAGGAGGATTTTATGACCGATCAACATCGAAGACGATCAGTCAATCATATGAAGGATCTACAATTCCCATGGTAGATAGTAGAGCTTTTCGTTGTGAAGGGAACGACTGGAGGAGTTCCAGCGTTAATATAGTAGTAGTAGATTGCACCATATCATCTATTATACTATACAAATGGCTAGCTTTTCCAGAAGAAACATTTCGGTGTAGTGGTCCCTTAGGGATCTTAGTATGAGCCTTTGCCTTAGGTTGATGGATCTGCAAAGGACCATTAGTTGTCGAAAGAGGCTCTGTAGAACCTGAAGAAGGGGGCTCGGGGGCAGACGTAGCGGGAGGCTTGTTGTACTGACGGGACCGATTCTGAAGGTTGAGGTCTACAGTTATAGGTTGGTCAAAGTTCATCATGATAATATGGTAATCAGAGGTACTATATGGAGGAGGTTGAGTGGCCACCTGACCTTCAGGTGGTTGGGTAGCCACAAATCCTTGTTGAGAGAAAGGATTAGTAAACACAGCCGACTGACTAGGCATAGCATTGGGAGGGATGGGAGGGGAGGCTTGTTGTCCTCACAATGCTGCTTGAGTCTCCCACATCTACCGCATTTGTGGTAAAAGAGGACAATTTTGCATGTAATGGCCATAAACACCACAACATGAATAAGGCTTATTCGTGCGAACATGCATGTCCTTCTTGGGCTGACTTCCCTGTTGCTGGTTAGTAGTGTTAGGTGAATTATTTTGAGGATTAGGTCCAGGATTACCAGGGGAAAATTGATTTTGAGTGCCTTTCCTCTTCTTTTTGGAAGGAGGAGGATTATTCACGCCCTGTTGTGCATATACCTACCCCTAAGGGGGAGGTGGCTACTGTTGCGGGGGTTGAGAAGGCAAGGGAGGAGGAGGTGCTAATGCTTGAGGATCTAGAGCACCAGGCCACAGATATGGATAATAAGGAGGTTGAGTAACATTGTGGTAAATAGGTTGGGAAAAAGGAGGAGGCATGTTGTATCCTGGATACATGCTACCAAGAGGGGGAAAAGTGCTAGAGGTGTTGGCCCCTCCCTGAGGGAAACCATAGCCCATGGGAGGCTGAGCATATGGATGAGAAAGAGCTCCAACGATACCATTGGCAGCATGATATTCCCTTGGTGCTTTAGCACCACTAGGTCTAGGAAGATCAGGTAGGATAGTATAAACATAACCCGACTGAGTGTAGATCAGGTCATATTTTAACGTGATCTGGAGAGTTGCTCCTTCGGTTTGAGGGAAATGCGATGCGACATATTTTCCTATAGAAGGAAAAAGGGATCTAAGGAACCAGTCCATGTAGGCATAATATTCAAAGGTAGGGGCTCGACATAGGCTCTTTCTTCTCCGCCATTCCTGGACATGATCATATAGGCGGGTCACAGATGATTAACGGAAAGAAGTCAAAAGTTTGGTACCAGTGTCATAACGAAGGGGAAGTTGGAAATAAGATAGAAAATCCTAGGCAAGAGTCGCAAAGGTGGTATGAGAGGATGAGGCCTGATCAACATACCACTTAGAAGCTTAGCCATTAAGCGTACGTTGGAACAACCGCATATGGACACAGTCATCGGTAATGGAGTTAGACGAACACCACATGTGGAAAGATCGAACATGATTTGTAGGATCTTCTCCAACAAGACCTTCAAACTTAGGGATGTTGGAAGGGAGCTTGGTTGGTATAACAGGACAACCAGCGTCATGGTGTATAGGGTCATTGATCAACTGGTTAAAATTGGGAAGACTGAGTCCTGCCATATAGGGGAGCAAGGGAGCAACCGGGATAGTTCTTTTTGTGGTCCCACTAGTAGTATTCCCAGCATTAGGGCTGGGGCTACCACCAGCATTAGGTCCTAAACCAGACATGGTGAAGGTGACAGGGGGAGAACTGGGGGCAGAACCAAAAGGGGAACCCAATGCACCAGAAGAGGAGTTGGAGTGCAGACTCGGTGGAGGACTAACTCGAATCCTACTCGGAGGAGTAAGTCTTCCTACCGGAAATTTAGGCTGAAGGCCAAGAATTCTCTAGGATAAATGCCTTGGTGGTGCAATGATGAAGGCGCAAACATGGCACAAAGGGAAGAGAGACCAACAAGGGTGAAGAGGTGCATGATCAACTGATTACAATGTAAAAACAAGGGCAACGAGGTGTAGGATCAATTGATTACAATGTTTAAAGTATTTACTTGGCGGTGTTAACCAAGCTCTTCTTCACTTAGGGTGTGTGTGTTAAGTGTGTAAATTTTAATTTTTAAACCTAGACGTTTCTAGAGAAAAATAAAAAGTATGTTGTATAACTGTAAATAAACCTGCAAATAACAGTTTATGAAACTGAAATAACATAAAATAAACAACTAATTATGCATTAATCTAAACCCAAGGAGGTAGACCTCTCAACAACTAGACTTTAGGTGGGAAAAAATCTAGTCAAACACACCAAAATGGACAATAGATATAAATTCATGAGGGATAGAGATCTAAAGGTCAGATCTGCTGGAAATTGGTGCAGAAAAAAAACAAAAAATTAGAGGAAAAATTGTTGAAAATGAGGTGGCGAAAGGCTATAACCTGGAGGGAAACAGAGGGGACCCTAGAGGAAAACCAAAACAAAACTAAAAGGAGGTGTTTTGGATGGATAAATAACCAATCTGAAGTGGATGTGAAGGTAAGGGATCAGATCTGAAAAATGGTTGAACATTCTGAAATTTTAGATGACTTGCAGTAGCTAAAACTCTTCCACAAAAGGTGGAGGGTACTAAATCCCTAGGGGGCTAGGTTCCCACTTTGATGAGAAAAACAGAACAATTTCAGGTCCAAAAAAGGTGGAGACAGAGGTCAGAAAACCCTGAACAGAGGCCCAGACAAACCCAGAAAAATCTCAGAAAAATTCCTGCAAAAACTCTAGATCGCAGTTTCTGACTTGTTTTCTGCAGAGGTTGTAGGTTTTGGCCTATTTTCTGTGCCCTGGAGATTTCGGTCACAGGTTTCGGCCCAAAAAGTGTGACCTACACTTCTGGCGCTCTCGGGAGTAGGTTTCAGAAAAGTTTTTCATCTCAGCTGCAGTTGATGCCTGTCACCTGTGCAATAGATCTGAAAACACACGGAAGTTATATTTTTCAATGTTTTACGGTTTTATAGGTTAAAAACAACATAAAAAAAAAAAAAAAATTGAAGAGGAATCCTAGGATTTGAAGCATCCGGATATGCAGGGATCTGAAAAAGGATAGAGGTCATAATCG
Source organism: Pinus albicaulis (assembly GCA_034641835.2). Lineage (NCBI taxonomy): Eukaryota > Viridiplantae > Streptophyta > Pinopsida > Pinales > Pinaceae > Pinus > Pinus albicaulis. The sequence continues at coordinate 383,449,163 of CM076572.1, forward strand.
TAAACCCTTGTGGAGTCACCATTTGTTAGTATGAATCTTAATCGCAAGAGTACAAAAAAGGCTCACTTTAGCCATGCATAACAAACAAACCTAACAGCAAATATGGCCGCCAATATCTTTAGATTTGCAATTGGTTGACCAAGATAAAGGTTGCAAAATCTAGATCTATGCATTAAAAAACATTAAGCAGTAAATAAAAGCAAGAGTTTATCCATGCATCCAATAGTCAAGACAAGATTGTTTTAAAGAATTTTTGTATTTTTTGACACCTGGGAAGGGAACATAGAAATATGTTACCAGTCCCCATCAATGGGATGGGTTCTTATAAGTCCTCAGCACTTCAGATCTAAAATCCCTCTCTCTTGATGGTGTAGAAAATCCAGACAAAAATGGAACTCAAAGGGAGCTCCTAAGAAAAGTGGTAGCAAAATATGACAATGATGGTGGATCAAAGTTAGACCAAAAGTATAAATCTAGAGTGATCTTTAGGCAACAAAATGTAGTGAGTGAATGGAAAAACCCTTCTATTTATAACAAAATAGTGAGTTAGTCTAGATATTGGTGCATAATTAAAATATTATTAACCAAATCAAGATCCAACTTTTATGTAATATTTTATTATATTTGTTAGAGGGAAAAAGAATTTGACTTTGGTCAAATTCCTTTATTAGTAAATAATAAATAAATAAATTATTTATTTATTATTTTAAGGATGTGGTTGAGTAATAATCAAATAAATAATGATTTATTTAATTATTTATGAATGATTTAGTCAAATTTAACAAGGAATATTATTTAAATAAGGTTTAAACAATTATTCCTAGAAAATAATAAGATAAATAATGATTTATCTAATTAATTTTCCTATTTTGAGTTAAATATGACTAGGAATATTAATTAAACTACCGTTTCACTAATTATTCCATGAGGAAAATCAAACAAATGTGGATTTATTTAATATTTCCTCATGGAATTTCCTGTTTAGACCATAAACAACTTAATAAATGTGGTTTACTAAGTTATTTTTTCATAGTGAAAGCAATTTCACTTAGGGTAAAATTGGTCTTACATGGTCTACTTAGGTTCATCTAATAGTAACAGATTAGATGACCAAAAAATGGTGGAACAGTCACAAACTCAGATCCTCCTCCACTACTGTGATTTCCCATGTTTTGATACCATGTATAAATTATACAAACAATATGTATATCATGGATTCAATCTGATCTAACAATGTACTAAAGCTAGACATTGAATGACTTCTACAAATCAATTGTAGAAATTAAACAAAATCACCAATCACATGAAGCAAAGAAATAATCAATCAAACCACAATATAGATAATTTCTCTGGGAAATCTTACTGCTCAAATCCCCTCTATCATATATTGTATATTCCATAAGAAATCATGAAACAATTACAATGCACTCTTCTCACAAGAGTCTCCTGCAATTTGCCTATCATCTCACACTAATCCAGACAAAATATTGCCAACACTTAGCGAATTCTTAGCCTATCTTGAGCCTGCCTTTCTCACAATTCATGAGGAATGCAATCCCTATTCCTTAGGAATTTAAGCCTTTCTCCACTGTGCTTAGTATCATGGGCATCCTGTGGTGTTTTAAATGCATCTGGGTAGTCTTCTAATATCACAACTGATAGTTACACTTCCCTTTAAGCTTTGTCTCAACTGGGTCTCCGATGGAACTAACATGCATGGAGCTAATAATAGTAAGTCATCAGTTGCATCTTAGATCACTGATGTGAATTAAATAATATTTAATTCACTTGATCTCTCACTAGTGCAACAAACAATTACAACTAGCACAACTGACTTTAACTCACTTAACTGAGTTAACTGATTACAACCTCCATTAAACTAATGCACCACTTCACTTCGAACTCTGTTACAACTAGAATTACTCTACATGCTTCACCAACAACCCTCAACTCAAAATTCATGAGATAAATGAGTTTATCACACTCAGTTAACTATTACAAGTGATTTTGATAGTAGATTACATATAATTGTCCAATTTAATTAAGGGAAAATTGAAATAGACATGCACCAAATTTAGCCCACACTAGTGTGGTGCTACTAAGACTTGTGGTCCCACGCTAGTGTAGGTGCTTCTTGTACCTCTTTCTCCCAACCTAGTGTAGGTGCTGCTTGGACTTCTTGGTCCCACCCTAGTGTAGGTGTTGTCATGTTGTTTCTGAATGCCAATTTCACTGTTTCTTGTTGCAAACTTCAACAGAAAATGCTTGTGTCCTGGTGTGCATCTATTTACAAATCAAAGTGCTATTTCTCATTCCAAGCGCCATTGAGGGAGATACTTGCGGATTTATTAGGGATCTCATTACATCTAGATGTCATTTTGAAACAAGCATACCTGTTTCTAGTTGATCATATAGGTGCGAGAGGGTCTCGACAAGACATTGAAAGTTATAAATATTTGATGGGATGTAAATTACTAAATATTTTATGATTTGTAGTAATAGTAGGTGTCAAATTTGAGGAGAGAAGTTTTGGTGTATTGTAATACTATTTTTGAATCTAATAGAAGTTTTCAAGACATAGCTTCTTGAGAAATTTTCATAGATATCTTCATGTGTCTTTATTGAATGAGTATTTTTTATATTTGAATAAAATTTGTATTATATAGAATTCATCCTCGATGCTATGAAATAAATATATTCAATTTTTTTTTTATGTTTTATTTCTAAATTTTCTTCAAAGGTCCACCATTTTCTTAGATGTAAAGGCAGCAGCATTATCGATGATGATATTTCTAGGGCAACCAAACCTAGACAAGATGTTGGTTTCAAGTAATTTGATGATGACTGAGTCAGTGGAATTTCTAGAAGAGATGACTTCTATCCATTTGGTGAAGTAATTAGTGGCAGTGAGGATCCAATTATGTTGGGAAGATGAGGTAGGATGGATCTCTCCTATGAAGTCCAAACCCCACTGCTGAAAAGGAGCTTCAACACTAATGGGATGCAAGGGAAGAGGTAGGAGATTTCTTTTTCCATCAAAGATTTGGCATTTATGGTAAGTCATGACTAGTTTGTGAGTATCGGGAAATAGGGTAGGCCAATAGTAGCCAGCTCTAAGGATCTTGTTGGTTGTGGTCTTCCAATAAAGGTGACCCCCACATTCTCCCTCATGTAATTCATGCATGATTTTTTCTGCATCATCTTCAAGCAAACATTTCAGCAGCAAACCATCAAAACTCTTCCAGTACAACACTCCATCTAAAATGCAAAAAATTAATGCTTTTTTTTTTAAGAATGTAGCTTTGGTTTTTGACAAAGAAGAGGGAGCATTGAGATAAAGAAGTACATAAATAATATCAACATACCAAGATGAATTTAAAAACATTTCTTATACATATGGTGTTGTACATTCTTCAGTTTCTTCTAACACACCAACCATATTCATGTCTAAAGCTTGGAAATTTGAGTCAGCCATAAGTTTTGCAAATCCTTGTACTTTAATCAATTTAGTGGGTCTGATTTCTAAATCATATTCTGAAATGGTAGCAATCCACTTGCCCCTTTTACCATTGGGGTCTTGATTAAGTATGTCTTTTACAACTGTGTGTGCGAGAAAAGCTATGATATGTGAATTCAAAATATAAACTCTAAAATCCTTCAAAGCTTTGATTAAGGCAACGACTTGTTTCTCCATAATGTTATACTTTAGATGGGCATCCCTTAAGGATTTTCTGAAGAAAGATGTGGGATGTTATTGCCCCATAATGTTCTTTTGTAACAGTACTGCTACCACAGTATGTTCAGAGGAAAAGGAGAAGATGTAAAAGTCCTTGGTGAAGTCAGGGCTGATTAAGACTAGTGTTTGTGTGAGTGTTTTTTTTACTAGCCCAAAAAATTGTTTTGCTTCCATACTCCACTTCACTCCTACTTCCTTTTTCAACATGTTTGTGATATTTCTTAGGATCTCAACAAGGTTAGGGATGAATCTTGTTAGGAAGTTAATCTTTCCATTGAAATATTGCAGCTCTTTAATGTTTCTGGGATGGTTGATTTGTAAGATGCCTTCTATTCTTTTGAGATCTATCTTGATTCCTTCCTCAGAAATGATGTGACCTAAGAGTTTTCCTTCCTGAAGGTCAAAATTTTTTTTCTTAGGATTTAGGGATAGGCCATACTTTCTACACTTTTCAAAGACTTTTCTCAAGTGGACTAAGTGTTCTTCATTAGTCTTAGAGTAGACAGTGATGTCATCAAGATATATGACTATGAAGTAACCTATGTCTTCTAAAAAAGATATGTCCATGCCCTTTGGAAAGTATCGCTTGCATTCATTAAACTGAATGGTATTTTAACATACATGAATGTACCCCAAGGTGTAGTGAAAGCAATTTTGAGTTGGTCACTTGGAAAGACTAGAACTTGGTTATAACCTGAGAAGCCATCTAGTAATGAGATTCTTTGTGAGCCAACTAATTTTTAGAGTATGTGATCCATTTTAGGCAAGGGGTAATTTCCTTTCAAGGAGGCCTTGTTCAAATTTCTAAAGTCAATACAAAACCTAATTTCCCCGGTCTTCTTCCTAACTGACACAAGGTTGGACACCCATTCTGAGTATCGGACAGGGACTATGATCTCGGAATCATACATCTTTTTTATTTATTTCTCAACTCAGGGTAACAAGAGGGGGTTAATTCTTCTCAATTTTTGTTTAAATGGTTTCTAATTTTCCTTTAGAGGAATTTTATGTTGAATGATTTTGGTGTTATAGGATTTCAAGTCTTCATACCCCCAAGAAAACACATCTTTAAATTCTCTAAAAAGCTCAATGTATTTTTGTTTTGTGTGAGGTGGGAGAGTTTTGGAAAACTTGATTATTTTGGGCTCTTTCATCCCTCCAACGTTACATTCTTCTATATTTGTTTCAGTGGATTCCATCTTGGGTTTTTTAGCTACATCATTAAAATCAAGCACCTCTTATAGTGGTGCAAGGCCTCTTGGCAAGGTGTCATCTTTGTACTGCAAAATTTCAAGTTCTCTTTGATCTGATTTATCAAATACTTCTACAACACACATTTTTTGAAGGTGGTTTATATCATCATCAAAGGGAAACTCTGTTTTGGGAGTTTCATTTTCAACAAAATTATTTCTTTCAAATCTTAAACTATGTTTTGTGCTAGCAAATTCATTTCTGGATTGCAGAAAATCATCTATTTGCTCATCATTGTCAAACACTTGCCAATGGTTCAAGTTGTCCAGTACAGTAGGCTTTCTCTTTACTTTGATGAGGCATTGATAATTTTCATAAGGAAAAGAGCAATTGCTTGTAGCAAAGGCAAGTTCATTGGCAAGGCAGTTTTGGGCCCTAGGGATGAAAGTGAGCTCATACTTCTCAAAGGTTTTGAGAAGGTCTAGGGAAACATTCCTATATTCCCTTAGTATAGGGTTCTTGGCTAAATATTCTCCCTTAATTTGATTTATGATCAATTCTGAATCTGCATGAACCAAGGTTTTCTTAGCTTTAAGGTTTTTGAGTAGGTGTAAACCAATAAGGAGAGCCTCATATTGTGCAACGTTATTGATGCATTGGAAATCTAGCCTATAGGAATGGAATTCATTTGTGTTGTGGATCCAAACCCCTGTTCCCGAGCCATCTTTACCATAAGAGCCATCAAAGCTCATATGCCAAAGGGTGTCAATTTCAGTTTTGTCAATATTCTACACTTCGGGGCAGCTAGAGTTTTGGGTGTCATTTTCTTGGTTAGAGGATTGGCTTGGTTGTTCTGATGGGATTAGTTCTCTCTCATTTTCATTCACTTGTTCACTTATGCCATTTTCATTGTACAGGATGAAGAAGTCAAGGTCTAAGTGAATGGAATAAACTGGTGTGTTATTTGGCCTATCTATGTTACTCACCATGAATTTCATGTGGGATTCCCGGTACAATCTCCTTGTTTGATTGAAAACTGGGATGGTGGCATAAGTCATGTCCATTTGAAGGCTACCCTTGAGTTTGGACCCCCATTATCTAGATAAAAGCATGCCATACTTTCGGGGGATGTTAGCCACAACTATATCCATGATTATACTCTTAGCGGGGATTTGTGCTAGATTGACACACAGATCCTTGATTAGGCCTAGACACTTAATCCTACTGGAATCAAAAGAGTACAAGTATTTGTATGGCTTTTTTATTTCTAAGCCCAATATATCCATCACAACCTTTGGCATGAGGTTGTGTCAGGCACCAGAGTCTAGCATAGCATTATGCAGAATTTTGTTATGTATGTTCAGACTGACATAGAAAGGAGGGACAACTCCTTCTTGATATTTTCCTTCTACTTCAATACCAAACAATAGCTCTGGTTTATCATCAGTTAATTTTAAAGTGTCGGTATCATTCCCTATATTTAATACTTTGAAAATATGGGATCTATATACCTCTTGGGTTACCAATTCGGTGAGGGGTATGGTTATCTTGATTTTAGCAATCTCCCCCTCAAAGATGAAAGGTGTAGGTGTCTTCATTGTATTTACATCAGCTTTATAAGCCATAAATTTTTCTACATTTTTGATTTTCTGATTTTGATTTCATGGTTTGGACAACAATGTTTTTTCAGGGCTACTAGTTGAAGTACTAGGGCAACTTGAATCATTACTAGGTTGGCTAGTATTTGGTTTGTTTAGGTCAGATTTATTAGCCATAATATTTGTGTTTTCTGTTGCTTTGTTAGGAATATGTTCAGAGGTATTTCTAACATCAGTGTTTGGCTGATTTGTTTTAGGAATATCTGGATTATTTTTTCTCCTAAGGTCATATTGCCTATGGACCTCCATAATGGAATTCTAAAATCCTAATCTATAGTCTTGGAATCTTCATATGATTTCTCATTTGGTTTTGAAGAAAACATCCTTTTTTCTTCTTAGGTAAGGAAGGTGTTGTCCTCATCATCAGAACCTATGACATTTACATGGTCTTCTTCCAACTTCTCTGGCTCTCTTTCCTCTTCATCTACATAGTTGTCTCGGAAAGGGGGTCTGATTTTTTGGTCATTCTCTCTTTGTCTGACTTGGGGAGGGTCTCTTATAAAATTTTCATTCCTATTCATGTTTTGAAGATTGGGTTGATTTTCGCTAGGAGGTGTTCTCTCATTCAAACTGATTTTTTCCATCATTCTCTCCATTTTCCTAACTATGGAGTCAATTTTGGTGTCAGAAGAGGAGGGTGGAGGTGTTGTGTCATCTTTATAAGTCACCCTTTTTTCTAATCTCATCCTAGCCCTTTTCTTAATTAAATTGGCCTCTACACTCACAGCCCCATTTTGCATGTCTTCTAGAGTTAGGTAATCTCTCTCCCTTAGTTGATAGGCCATATCAGCATCAAAGCCTTCGGGATATTTGACTAAGGCTAAGCCTTCGGAAGGTTTTATGTGAGGTGGGAGAGCATTGTAAACACTGCTAAACCTAGTGGAGTAGTCATGAACACTTTCTCCCGGATTCCTTTTAAGATTGTTATATTCAGAAAGAATTTGAAGGGGATTCTTCTTGATTTCCCATTTGTCCACAAAGGTTTGGTAGAGGGTAGGGAGATCATGTATGATGTTGGGAGGTAAGTTTTTAAACCATTTCTTGGGTTCTCCCCCTAGGCTCTGAGCAAAAATACTCATCTTAATGGTTTCTTCTTCTATCTCCATGTAGTCAAAAGCATCATTAATTCTATCTACATGATTTTGAGCAGTGATGGATTCAGTCCCCAAGAAGTGAGGGATCTTGGACTGGTAGTCATTTGGCAGAGGTAATAGTGGTTTTTGTAGAGCCAATGGAGCATACCAGGCTGCCATGATGGGAGGAAAAGGAAATAAGGGTTGATTTACAAGGGGAGGATTTGTGAGAGGTGGAGTAGGATTGAGTGAGGTGGTTTGCACATTGGTGGTATGAATGGGTGTAGCTGATGTACTTGGACCGAAGAAATGATTTTAAGTGGATTTGAGATGAAGAGGGATGAAGTGATGGAGAAGCTAAAAGCTAGGTGGAGTGGAAGGAAAAGCTTCTCTACTGGAGCTTTACTGCAAATTTATGGGCTCAAGGTCAGTTTGGTCAACCCTACTTTGTGACTTGGTCCTGAATATATTCTTGGTATGGTGCAAGTAAAACTGAGGATTTTGTGAAATTATAAGGTGTTCTAGTGCAGAACTTGCTCTATGAATGGTCCTAACAGTGGGTGAGTTTCCAACTTTAGAAGTTTGCCACCAAATCCTCTCTGGGTCATCAACTATGGTAGGAGGATTTGGGTCTGGGCATGATCTGGTATTGATCCTTTGTGAAGCCAAATCTCTTTATTCGAAGATCAGAGATGCTTTACTTACACAAGGTATAACTAGGCCCTAAAAACTAATTTGGACTGATTTGACACAATCCTAGAAAAACCTATGGGACCAGTGAGATGAAAAAGGCTTACTGGAGGCTAGTGGAGTCGCCAGGTGGATGTTTTTTGAAATTTTGAGGATATGTATACAATGGTCCACCACAAAATTTTGGATAAAAATCAATGTAGGGAGTATCTTGGGCTTTTGAGTTTATTTTTGCAGCCTTAAAGTTTCAATGGGTATCCTCTAGCGGAATCATCATCTTGCTAGGATGGTGAAGAAATTAGTTTCTACTCTCAACTATGAGTTGATTTTTTAAGTCAAACTGGGGATGTATATGAGTCTATAAGAGTTTTTCAGGCTACTATGAACTCGGTCCCACCGTTATCATCATTATGTTAGCTCCCCGTAATTTGCTATATTGATTCAGATACAAATGGACAGGGGTAACATCAAACCAAGCTTTGGAATCCAAGGACCTAGCCTTCCTGGCTTCAGAGAGGGATCTCTCTAGTAGGTGCAAAGATGTGAACTTGTTTGCTGATTTGGGTTGATTTTAGGCTAGATGTTAAGTGCAGGGTATTTTGATTGTTTTTGTTTGGGAATGATGCCCAGACAGATTTAGATAAAAAAAAAGGAAGATTGTTAATTCATTGGGAAATGGAGTCTAACAAGGTCATGATAAGTTCATCAATGGTTTCCAGAGCATTTGCAGGGCAATTTTAACTTGGTTGGTGGATCTTTTAAGGTTGTGAAGGATCATGAGGTGAAAATTAAGTTTGAGAACAATAAGATAATAAAGGGAAAAAACTGAATCCTTTATGTACTTAAAACTAAGAGAGTTAGAAGATTTATGAGCATAGCAAGATAATCAAAGGCATAAGAAAAACCTAATCCATTTGATTTCAGACTGAAAGTAGATAATCAACCAAGACAAACATTTAGATGAAACATAGAAAGGCAAGAAACTTATTTAACTTTCATAGATTTCATCATTAAGAGAAGAAAAACATTTAAGATGCACAGGTAGCTATAACCATAGAAGGAGAGAAAATCCTAACATCTAAAGTTACAGCTATGAAGCTTCCTTGAAACAATTTCAGCTAAGTAAAGGCAAAGAGCATGATTCAAACAGAATTCTTTGAAAAACCTAGGCAAAGCTACTTTAAAGAGGTGATTCCAAGGACAGAGTATTTCAGTGGCCACAATATGCAGGGCTAGCCATAAATCATACTTGACACTAAATGATCTACACAATTCAAGAAATGAACAAGCTAAGAACTTCTTAGAGAGCAAGAAATGGATTCCCTAACATATCTCAGCAGAAGAAAACATTGAGGCAGTGAAGGACAAACAGACTTAAGGTGCCACTAGAAAACATTTCTTAATCTAAATTTTGTGTCCTACTGAAATAGAGCAAGATGGAAAACATAATGGAAAACTAGAAAACATAAACAAGAGAAAACTTCACCACCAACTAGGACTATGGATCTTGCAAATAGTCCTCCACCATCAGTAAACAAATCAAGGCATGCATGAGCTCCAAGACATCAAATTCTCATCAAAGGCTCCAAGAGACTATGTATTGCTTCAGCATAAGTCATCAAAATCCAACCAAATACATAAGAGCCTCATGTTCTATTTATGGAGAAAAATGAGGAGGTGGAAACCACAAGAGACTTCCAGAAACCCTAATTTAGTCATAAATATCATAAATGTGCTTAATGACCATGCAAGGCCCAAGACACATAATATCTAAGCTAATAAATGAAAAATATCATAACATAACTCCTCAATCGAATCTGGAGTGATTTTCCCAAGAAAATATTAAAAAACTATTTTGCCATAAATTTGTGGGTTTTTTTTTACTTTTTGGCAAAAGACAATCCAGGAGCACAACACAACTTTTTCAAAAAATAGGTTGTTTTGTAACCAAGTTTTGGACCACTTCCCAATGTTGGATTTGGCCCTGTGACAGCTCGTTGGAAAGTCTGAAGAGTCTACGTTTCAAATCTATGTTTTTTTCTTCAATATGATACCTAGAAGTTTCCAAAAAAGTGGAAAAATCCAAGGCTTTTGTTGACTTTTTGGCAAAAGACAGTCCAGGAGCACAGCGCCACTTTTTCAAAAAATAGGTTGTTTTGCAACCAAGTTTTGGACCACTTACCGATGTCGGATTTGGCCCCGTGATAGCTCGTTTGAAAGCCTGAAGATTCTACGTTTCAAATCTACATTTTTTTCTTCAATCTGATCTCTAGTAGTTGCCCAAAAAGTGGAAAAATCCAAGGCTCTCAGGAGCGCAACACCTGCTCAGAAAAGGTGGCAGAAAGGTGAAAAAGTGGGTGTTTTTGGCCCTTTTGAGGGACCAAAAGCCTAAATCCTTGTTTTCTTTCTCCAATTTGGCCTCTAAATGCAGGTTTTCCCTTTCTAGCCAAGATTCTTTGTCATGTTCAATTTCTAAGGCATGGAGCTCAGTGAGAGGGAATTGTTGTGCTCGGGCTGACTCTTCCTCTCTCTATTTTTCTAATGCTCTCCTAAGACCCATAGTCTTAGGCCTCTTCCTAGCTAGCCCTTCTTCTTCATAATTTTCTTCATAGTCACCCATGTACTCTTCTAGCTTCACTTGTGATTTCTGAGCCTCTCTTTTGTACTTGAGTGCCCGGGCTTCATAAATGGCCAGTTGTCCACTCATTTTCTTGTTTTGCATTTGCAGGAAATGAATAAGATCTTTTGATCTTTCTAGATCAGTCACCAAATCTCTAACTTGTGCATCCCGGTCTTGTAAGAGAGAATTAAGAATCCTTGTTTCATTTTCCTCATCACTGTCAATGTGGATGAGTTCAAATTACCTCTCTTTTTCATGGTTGCTTTCTTGTCCTTCCATTGCCTTCTTGCCTTTGTCCTTCATGGGATTCTTAGCCTTGTCTTTATTTGGTAATCCACCCTTGCCTTTCTTTGGCAGTTTACCTCTGTTTCTTAATGCCCTGGTGACATTTCTTTTCACTGCTTGAGTGACTTTACCTCTCATTGTTTTGGTGATCTTATATTTTACTTGCTTTGAGGATGAGTGCATGGCCCCTTACCTTTTGGAGGTAGCAAACGCATGCCTCCTACCTTTCTGATAAGGAGTGATGAGGGGTGTTGCAAACTGGGCTAGTTTAATCTGGTCACTTATAGCCCTTGGACTGTCCTTTTCTTCAAGTGTTCTATGTGGGAATTTCCTTGTCTCTTTGCGATGGGAAGTCCTTTTTATTATGAATTTCAACATTGGTAATGATATTACCACTAGGAGGATATTTAAAAAGGTCATGCTCTATTTCTGTGTGGTGGGAGGTGCCTAAGTCTGATACTTTTTTATCTTCAAGACTGTCCATGTGTTTACCCTTTTTTCTGTTGTCTTGACTATTCCCATCATTAGGACCTTTGCCATCATTTCCTTGTGTATTTAAGACCACTCTGAAAACTGTCTCTGGACTATCCTCATTAATTTCCTCTTTGCTGTGACTGTCTTCCTCTTGCTTCTTGTCTTTATCTGTGCTGCTATTTTTGTTGTTTTCCCTTTGGCTACCTTCATTTTTTCTGTTTCTACTGTCTTTCCCTTGGCTACCTTCATCCTTTCTGTTTTCCTCTTTCTTGTCACTGTCTTCTATGAGGCTGCTAGTGTATTTTTCTTCACTAGGAGTCTCAGCACCTTGTCCTTCTTCCTTACCATGGGTGTCACTATTCGAAACTCTGCTCTCTTCCTGATTTGTATTTTTAGAGCTGCTGCTATTTTGAGTGTCTTCTTTTTGGCTATCTATCTTTTTGCTGCTGTCTTTACTGCTTTCCCCTTTACTGTCTTCATCTATTTCAAAAGTGCTTTCTTCAGGATTAGCATTACTTTATTTAAGGTCAATACTACTTTCGTTAGGATCACTTCTATTTGGAGAAGGTGTTTGAATAATTTTTTCTTGGGAGAGTGATTCATGGGAGGAAAGTGAAACATAGTTAGTGGAGGGCGATGAAGGAGTATGAGGAAGATTTTTAGGAGAGGATGGAACATTTTGCAATGGGATGGAGGATGAAGAGGTAAAGTCATCATGGGTGATAAATTCTTCCCAAGGAACTCCTTGTTTCTTCAGTTGGTGAGTTATAATTATTTTGACAAGAGGGTGATGAAATAGGCTTGCCATCTGCTGAGCTAGAGGCTTATTTTTTATGATGGTGGACATTTTTTCAATGCTTTTGCATAGGAAATAAGGAAATTTCAATAGCCTGGTCCTGGTGAAGTGCATGAGGATTCTAATATGATAGAATTATATTCGGGAGAAACGACACTCACAGATAAAGTATTTCATGACAATCTTCATAAGGAGGGCGTAACTGTCTAGTAGATGGGAAAAAGGAAAAATGGATTTAGATGCAACTTGACAACTAGGCATGAGAAAAGGATGATAATGGATCAATTAAATATGTGTTTTTTTAAACCATATCTCTCCTATGCAAGGGATCCCAGTGGCTTTAGAGACAGCTTTAGGGGTCAACTCAAAATTTAACCCTGCCGGATGAACCTGTGAAGTCTTAAGGAAAGTAACTCTGTCAATTCAGGATGGCTTTTGATTTCTTGTACCTTGTTGCAGAACTCAAAACATCCTAATTCTTGGAAATAAGAAAATATAGCAATCAACTCTTTGGTGTCTGTAGGTTCGAATCCGTTGGGCTTGCCTCCTTTCTTGGCCTATCTTCTTGGTCTTCAAGGCTCATCACTTTCTTCTTGAGACATAATGACTAGGTTATATTTCTTTTAATTTTAAAAAAAAAAGCCTCTTGGTAGATGAAGTGAAGAGGAGAGAGGCTTTTAGGAGATTTAGGACCTCTAAACAAGGCTAGATTCTCAATAGAGAATAGGTTACACTTATATTCAAATTTTTCCCTCAAACTGCCTTAGACACAATATTAGCCTTAATTGGCACTTTTATAGCTCAAAAACATGATGAGGAGATATAAAATAATGGAAAATACCTCTTGAAACACATTTTCATGGTAAGAAATAGATTCTGGGCGAAAAAGGGGCAATTCTGGCCTTTTCTGTGAATTCCTGGGTGGTGCTGCATTTTTCTTCTAGGCATGCAGTGTCGTGGCTCGGGCACTGTCTACATGAGGCTGTGTGCGACAAGAACCATTGTGGGCGCGCAATGCCCTTGGCTCGGGTGGCCTCTACATGTGGTGTGTGCAATGGGAGAAGTGCTGGGCGTGCAACACCCTTGGCCCGAGTAGCCCCTACACGAGGAGATGCGATGATTGCAATGTTGGGTGCGCAATGTCTTCAGGCCCAGGCAACCTCTGCACAAGGAGATGGGTGATGGCCTGGGCACTGTCAGGTGGCAGGCTCTGCATGCTGGGAAGTTAGTAAAACGTGCAGCACCAATGTACAGGCGCGCAACATTCGGTGTAAAAATGCACTGAGAGCATCTACAGGTGCGCAACACCAATCTACAGGCGCACAACGTCTCTGGTTTTCTGCCTGAGAATGTTCTTCGAAAAATCAAAAGCCCTCCTTTTTTCTAAAGAAAAAATGAATGAAAAAAGGTTGTTGGGGGTATTTATATCTCTGTTTTTGAAATAATTTTGAACAAAAACCCACCTTTGTAAAGTTTTAACTCCACTTTTCCATCTTTTTCCCTTGACTGCCTTTTCAGTGAAAAGAAATTTTTTTGGAGCCAGTTCTCTTTTTGTTTCTAAACCACTGATTTATGGTCTGAGCCTTTAATTGATTTTTGATGGAATTTTTTTGTCTTTGCAAGACGAATTTTAAAGCTTCTGTGCCTCCATACACCTTGAAGCAAGGCTGTGACTATCTTTTGGGTGACAGTTTTAACTAACAAACTCTGAATTTTACTCTTTCACTTATCTTTAGGAGATAACTAAAAAAAAAAATTTACACCCTTTTTTGTTGATGAAGGAGGTGTGGTATTTTTACCTCATCATGCCTATTTTCATTTTATCCAAATTTCTGAAAAAGCCTAAAAAACCTTCCCACTGTGAGGACAACAAACAGATTTTTGTAAACAACATGCCTGTTGTTTTCCTCTTTTAGTATGACTGTCCCTTTGCAGTAGTCTTGGTCTTCTCCACTAATGGCGCTTTTGATGGTTTTTTTCTTGTCTCTTATAGTGACATCAAGACCTTGCAGTAGGCTCTAGTTTGCTGTGCTTTTTAGCCTTTATGGATGATGTTCTGAAATTTTCTAGGTATCCCTGATTTGTAGTGAAAATTTTGATTTTCCTGTGTTTTTAGCTCACTGTACCTCTGTTCAAAATGCCAATTGTCTTGACTGAAGCTTTTCTTTGGTGCTTCTCTTTTGCCCTGTTTTGATTTATGCCAAACATCAAGACATATCTGCATAGATGTATTTGATAGGGTGATTAAGTCTTGGTAGATTTTGCTGTTGGTTCAGGAGGGGCCACCTTGGAGATTGTTTGAGCACTTTCATTTTAGAAAAATGACCATGTCAGCTCTACTTTTCTTGATTTTACCATTTGAGCTCTATTGAAACATAAATGCATGAGACATGATGGTGCATGAGTTAAGGAAGACTAAACATATTTTTTAGCAAGGTTTTTAGGAAAGGGCTCTTGACTAATGGTTAAAAACAGAGTTTTTAACCAGACAGAGGGCTTTTTAGATATTTTACCTAAGCACCATCACCTATAAACCTAGAAACTTTGTCATTACTATGAAGGGTTTTCTAAACACACTTTCGTCATCAATAGTGACTTGGGCAGCAGGAAAATATAAGGAAAGACTTGACTTATCTTGGCCAGACAATTTTGTGAAATAAGAAGATTTCAGGCATCAGAAGTAAGATTTTTACAGACATAAGTAATAATCATGGACAGAGTAAGGCCTACCAATATTGGATGGGGTTTTGAGAGGATGACCATTTTAATCACAACAGATAAGAAAGGGAAAAAGTAAAAAAAATTCTCTGAGGGAATTTCTAGAAGACAAAATGAATTGTTTGAATTTGGTTTCTAGAAAACCTAGATAAAGCATATAGTCATCTAAACAGCTGAAAAATATTGATGACTAGCAGGACCAATACTTAGTCATCTTCAGATAGTGAAAATTATGGATGACTAACAGCTCCTCCTCATCCTATTGAAAATCTATCTACACTACCCTATTTCCATTAGATTGTGGCTATGGTTGACTATGAAGTGCTAGATGTGACTCCTGTTTAGGAGAAAATATCTCCTCCTCATGTACTGTAATTTTCTCACGCTCTAAGGAAAATCTTAGAGACTGATCCTCCTGTAACCTCACTTCTTGCTTGATAATTGTATTTCTAAGTCTTGGAATATACACCTTGTATGACTGAGTTGTATCACTCCATCCCATGAAAATTCCCTTTTGTAATATTCCTAATTTAATAGGAATATTCAATTTTATTTTGTTTTCTTTTTTCAAAGAATAAATATGTAAAGGAGGGTCATTAAACTCCTAATGAAATAATAAATCCACGCCCAATGAGAAAAAGGATAAATCTAGGCCACTTTAATAAACACACTTGAGTGTGAAAAGAACAAATCCACTTGACTGGGTCAACCTTGACCATATCTATTGCGCAGTATTGGAGGAGTGCTCATCAATGAGGCACAACGTAATTCTAGAAGGAGGTCTCTTGTGTGAAAGAGATAAATTATTGAAGGTGGTTTAGGGTTTTGGCAAGCTCTCATCTTATAAAAGGAAGGGGAAGGCAACATATGGGGGGTTGTTCATGATATGATTTCTAATTTGTTGTATTCTTAGAGAAATAGCTCTCTTAGATTTTTAGCCTAGATTTCATATGCTATTTAGCATGGGATTTTCCTGTTTAGGAGTTCCATCTATTCCGATTGAGTAGCTCTTGGGAGAGTTTGTATTTCTTAGTCCACTATTTGGTTGGATACCAAGCTTATAATTCCAACTACAACATAGATCTAGTGAGGGTTTGCTTGCTTTTGTAAGCCGCAGCAAGTGGATTTTAGGTCTTTTCAGATCTAAGACATTCTAGTGCCTCTTCTCAGTGAGTGTGTCTTTTAACCTCCTGGAAGAGTGCATTGAATGATGGGAGCATAATATCAGATCATGGCATCAGGCCAAACCACATATCAGAGTCTACAATGCATTTCATCGTCCTAAACTACATTATTTTCAAAGGAAAAGTTGCAGGGTGATTTAGAAATATTTTGGAAGAAAGATCTCTAGTGTCGGGAATCTTCCCTCACTGTGGTGATCCATGGATTGGCCAACCAATCCATGTTCATTTCAGATATGATCTATTCATTTCTACATTTTCTTCAGAAATTCTGAATGGATCTGCAGATCTGCTGCATAGAAATTTAGATCTACTTCGTGTATCTCATTTTCATCTGAAAACCCCAAGGGGATCTGAAAGAGGATCTCTTCTAGTGTATGGATCTGTTACAGATCATACCTTTTGTACAAAAATCTGCTCTAGATCTAACATGTAATCAACAACATTTGTAGCCTAATTAAAATAACGCTGCCAAGGAAGTTTTCAATCATTCATATGGTTGCAACCCTCTTTTGAGGGGATTTCTTGTGTCTATGACTTGTATTTTCAGCCATGTACTTGATAAAATTAATTATATAACTTTATTGCTGATATAAGTACTATTGAATAAAATTTAATGAGCCTCCTATTACCGCTCTGCAGAAACTGCGTTATTTTCTGAGCATAATTGTTTATTATTGCTATAGTCCCTCTTTGGGGCACTTTTCAAGGGAACTAGGTGTGGGAGATCTGTTTAACCCATATAGAAGGATTTATTTTTGATACCCTCTTGGATTTAGGACTTAGATACTCAAATTTAAGGGATCCAAGTGTTGGTTTTCATTTTTGTTGCATACATTACTAGAAAATACGTTTTCCAGTCATGCATTGCTGATAGATCCCATTTTGGGATAATACAGTGGTATCAAAGCATGATCCTTTGCTCAGCGTATGAGCATCAAGCCAAGATTTATTTTTGGGAAGGAAGAAGACGAAAGAAGAAGATTGATTGCATTAAATACATAGAAAGTAAGGGTCAAAACCATTTTCTTGGAAGAATGGAAGGGGAAGAGTTCTCAAGAACTATGTTCCAAACTCTATTTAAGCCTAAAGGTAAAAAAAAAGAAATAAAGAGGATAAATCGTGAATTTTCCCCAATTGGATCCACAAGATCTATGCATAAGGAAAATTCTACATCCTCATCTTATGGGTATGAGCACTCATCCATATCATCAAAGCTATTATGGTTTATCAACAACTTATTCATGAGGAGGAAGAGAGGAGATGTGCCAAGGGCAATATCCTCATTAGATGAAGAGTCCTCTTCTCAAAAAGAAGACATGGAGATTCCTCCTTCAAAATTATTCCAAAGTCTAAGGTCTCCTATTGATGATGAGGCATTTTCCGCCATTGAAGAAAAGGCTAGGGGTGACAGCGCAGTCATAATAAAGGCATCTCTAGCATTTCATGAAGAAGAAGAATGGGTAGCTGCTCCAAGAAGAGAAGCTCTTGCATTATTGCAAGGAGTTTCAAAGAATATCACATATATAAATTATGGCACAATCCATGTTCAGCATGTGCCATCATTATCAGATGGTGAGATCCTAAATATAGCAGAAGATAAAGGGGATGGAAAGCTTCATAGCGTAAGAAACATCTACCCCTCTTTATTTCAAAGGAGTGATGTACTAAGAAGGCATGAAGATCTATGCAAGGAAAGAAAGGACACATCAGTCTATACATCTCTCTATCATGATCTATGCCTTGATGTCTCCTTACTTGGAAGAAGCCCACCAGGGCAACCCCTTAATGAAAAGAGCAAATTTTTCTCTCAACCTTGAACATTGATGATACATTTGGCCAAGAGAGGAACTATCACAATGTTGGAGACTTTGGGTAAGAAGCATGCTTATGAAAATCAAATTTTACTTTATGATTGCATGCATTCTTTTACTTTACATGTGTAGGCCATGATTCCTAAAAGGAGTGTCCTACCTTATAAAATTCATGGCCAATTATGGGCCAGAACTATTTCCAAACATGGCCACTCCCTTGATGGGCTAAGGGAGGTTTTGCAGCATGATGGGTGCTTCCCTAAAGCACCAAATATACATTTCACCTTCAGCCATGGTGGAATGATAATGGCAGCAAGTAAGTGGCATGTAAACCACTTACCACATCTAGATCTGAAGCAGGGAGGAGATGACCTGCACTGGTTTCTATTGGGTGAGTGTGGGTACCACCTAAAGTTTTTGATTTTCTTGTCTCATGCCTTGTATTTAAAGAAAGGAATGCATAAGAAGAAGGCATGGTTGCTTTGGTTTACAAGAAGAAAGTATGGGCACCCCATGATGAATTCCATGTCTATACATTTACTTATGTATATGATGTATGTACATGTATTTATGTTTAGAATGGATATCATAATCATGTATGTACTTTGGGTTGAGAGAAAATGTAACCTTCTCATGAGGTGGCATAAGGGAGCTTGTTTATATCATGATGTCAATAATGCTCCAAAATTTGTTATGAATATGAGAGGAGGAATGACACATTGGGTGAATGTGTCCATTGGGAATGCAATCTCCCATATTCATTTGTACTTCAAGAAGAGGATAGGACCTTATATGACTGCTGCCTTATATACTGTGTTTTCTTATGCAAAGGGTCATGTATTGGGCTTATGTCATGGAAAAAGATCTCTCACAAGGGAGTACTTGGAGCAATACATGTGTTGTTGGAATCATGTTCAGCCAACACCTATTATCCTCCATAATTTTAAATATTTGAAGAAACTTATTGCAGCAAGAAGAAAGTGGGTTGGCCACTTATTGTACCATGATTTGAGGTAGCAAGAAGATGGACAACACTGGTCTCAAGGGAGGGACTATTGTCACCATCCAATATATCATATGAAACTTAGTCCATGTTTCTTTTGGAGCACATATGATGAAGGTAATCTACTCACTATATGCATAGGAGATTGGTAAAGGAGACTCACTAGAATCAATGAAGAAAATCATGAAGTTCCAAGTTCCTTTTGGCTTCATGAGGACTATTTTATTACAGCCCAGGATCAACAACTCCACATTCATAAAAAATGGAAAGAGGGACAACGTGAGTTGAGTATCCTCATCTCTCATTTCCATGCATGGAGCCCCTACACAATGCACATGGGGGGAATTGGTGACTTTTTCTGTGAGATACCAAGGATGGCTCACTTTGTTTGGATTATAGCATGGAGATTGAAGCCTCTAATGGGGGTTGAAGTACCCTACATTTACCATCTCTCGTGCCTTGATAAAACCAATGGACAACAAGAAACTATTTCTATGTATCTCCCACTTCTTTATGATGAAAACTAATTGGTTCATTCACCAAAAGCACACTTATACCCTTGGGAGGAGACCATTCTATTAGAGATTTTGAAAATTCCTTGTAAGTGGCTTGAGGACAAGAAAAATTTTGGAGGGGAGGACTGTAATGTTCCTAATTTAATAGGAATATTCAATTTTATTTTGTTTTCTTTGTTCAAAGAATAAATATGTAAAGGAGGGTCATTAAACTCCTAATGAAAGAATAAATCCATGCCAAATGTGAAAAAGGATAAATATGGGCCACTTTGATAAACAAACTTGAGTGTGAAAAGAACAAATGCACTTGACTGGGTCAACCTTGACCATATCTACAGCGCAATATTGGAGGAGTGCTCATCAATGAGGCACAACGTAATTCTAGAAGGAAGTCTCTTGTGTGAAAGAGATAAATTATTGAAGGTGGTTTAGGGTTTTGGCAAGCTCTCATCTTATAAAAGGAAGGGGAAGGAAACATATGGGGGGTTGTTCATGATATGATTTCTGATTTGTTGTCTATTTAGACAAATAGCTCTCTTGGATGTTTATCCTAGATTGCATATGTTGTTTAGCATGGGAATTTCCTGTTTAGGAGTTCCATCTCTTCCCATTGAGTAGCTCTAGGGAGAGTTTGTATTGCTTAGTCCACTATCTGGTTGGAGAACAAGCTTCTACTTCCAACTAAAATGTAGATCCAGTGAGGGTTTTCTTGCTTTTGTAAGCTGCATCAAGTGGAGTTTAGATGTTTTTAGATCTAAGAAATTCTAGTGCCTCTTCTCAGTGAGTGTGTCTTTTAACCTCCTGGAAGAGTTTATTGAATGATGGGAGCATAATATTAGATCTTGGAATTAGGCCAAACCACATATCAGAGGCTACAGTTTAGTTCATCTTCCTAAACTGCGTTATTTGCAAATGAGAAGTTTCACGGTGAATTAGAAGTCCTTTGGGAGAAAGATATCTAATGTTGGGAATATTCCCTCACTGTGGTGATCCATGGATTGACCAACCAATCCATGTTCCTTTCAGATCTGGTCTATTCATTTCTACATTTTCTTTAGAAATTCTGAATAGATCTACAAATCTACTGCATAGAAATTCAGATCTACTCCATGTATCTCATTTTCTGCTGAAAACCCTAAGGGGATCTGAAAGAGGAGCTCTTTTAGTGTATGGATCTGATATAGATCATAACTTTTGTAGAAAAATCTTCTCTAGATCTAACATGTAATCAACAACAACTGCAGCCTAATTAAAATAACGCTGCCAAGGAAGTTTTCAGTCATTCATATGGTTGCAGCCCCCTTTTGAGGGGATTTCTTCTGTCTATGACTTGTATTTTCAACCATGTACTTGATAAACTTCATTATATAAATTTATTTCTGATGTACGTACTATTGAAGAACATTTCATGAGCCTCCTTTTACTGCTTTGTAGAAATTGCATTATTTCCTGAGAAGAATTGTTTATTATTACTACAGTCCCTCTTTGGGGCACTTTTCAAGGGAACTAGGTGTGGGAGATATGTTTAACCAACCTAGAAGGATTTATTTTTGATACCCTCTTGGAATTAGGACTTAGATACTCATATCTAAGGGATCGAAGTGCTGGTTTTCATTTTTTTTGCATAGATTACTGAAAATCCGTTTTCCAGTCATGCATTGCTGACAGATCCCATTTTGGGAGATTACACCTTTTTTTTTTTTGGCTCCAACTTCTTCCTACTATACTTGGACACATGAAAATATACCTTTGTGATAAATATCCAGAAGTGTGAAACATTAGGGTCATTTCTTGTGAAATCCTCCTCTACTGTAACTCATCCAAGAAATTTGTGTGGACTCTTGTTCTACAGGAATACTAAAATGTTGCATGCTTATTCCCATAAGAACATGGGAAACCCCTGATCATGCAACAAAGCCTTGGCTGCTACAAAAATGCTCATGTTCTTCCTCTCAGCCACCCCATTCCACTGAGGGTTTTGAGGTGCTATCAACTCTCTCCTGTTGGGTGTGGAGCCTGATTATCTTCTTTATTTCGATGTATTTCCACGTTGGAACCTTGTTCTTAAATAGGCAGCGATAGTGCCCGTCATTTGATCACCGTCAGCGGGGTTCCGAAGCTAAAAATAGATGTAAAATTTCCTTGTAAAATATTTTAATTTCGTAGTCAATATATGTTGTTCATTAGGTGGATGATCTGATGGTAGAAGCTATGTTTAATTTAGGTTTTCTTCCCTAGAAGGAAACCCATAGGTTCGCATGAGGGAATTGTATTGCGGCTGTGTGTGGTATGCATATTCTGAGTGAGAAAGAGAAAGGGGGACCATGTGAGAGAGTATAGGATATAACAATGGATCTGTTGTATGTTGTGTCTCTTCATTTTGCTGGATGATATAAAGGAAGGACTAAATATTTCTCCGTGGATGTATCCCAAGTTGGGTGAACCACATATATATCTGTCTCTCTTGTTTTATATGTTTTCTATGTTTGTATTTCCACATATTTTTATGTGTTCCATTTCTCTATAATATATAATTTTCTAAAAATTGGTATTAGAACTGAAGGTCTATTTGACTTATAAACTTGCAGGAAAGAAGGGTTGCTGGTTCTAGTGGGAGGAATGGCAGAAGATGGTAGGTTTAACGTCAAGAAATTTGATGGAAAAATTAACTGTTGTGGAAAATACAGATGGAAGATTATCTGTATTAGAAATATTTGTACCTACCATTGAGCAAGAAAACAAATAATATTCCTTGTATTACAGACGCAAAATGAGAGATTGTCACAAGAATGGCACTTGGAATAATACGACTGTACCTTGCGACATCGACAGCCTTTAATATTTCAAAGGAAATGATAATAGAGGGTTTAATGACAACATTGGCCAGACTGTATGTAAAACCATCAACCTCAAATAAAGTATTTCTTATGAAGCGTTTAATTAGTATGAAAATGTCGGAAGGTGGATCTGTAGCTTACCATTTAAATGAATTTAATACGGTTACCAGTTAGTTAAGTTTTGTAGGGGTAAAATTTGATGATGAATTTAGGTCTCTGTTATTTCTATGCTCATTGCCAAAAATTTGGAATGGTTTATCTATGGCCCTTAGTAAGTCTGTCTCTGGATCTAGTACTTTAAATTTTGATGATGTTTTTGGTGCCATCCTTAGCGAGGAAATGTGACAGAAAATCTTCGGTGAGACATCAAGTAATGCTTTGAGTGTAAATACTAGGGTAAGAAAAATGGAAAGAGGAAACGGCCTAGGATATTGAAGTAAGTCAAGGAAAGGAAGATCTAAGTCCAGATCGTGGATAGTGTGTTGGAAATTAGGGAATATAGGACACCTGAAGAAATACTATAAGTCTCATAAGGAAAGGAAGGAGACGCACAATAAAAAAAAATCATGAAGCAAATGTGACAGGTAATGTGTTGCAAGATGTTTTGATTATTTATTTAAAAAAAATTATTGATTCCTAGGTGATATATTCAAGGGCCTCATTCCATGCCACACCTAATAAGAAACATTTTCATGACTATGTTCAAGGATATTTTGGACAGGTTCATCTGGGTGATGATAAAATTGTAAAATTATGTGAATGGAAACCAATGGTTATTAAAGGAGGTAAGGCATGTTGTAGATCTGAAGAAAAATATAATTTGAACAAGGTAGTTAGGCAGTAAAGGTTGTGTGACAAATTTTATAGATAAATCCTGAAAGGTCACTAAAGGAGCCCTGGTAATAACAAAAGGAGAAAATGTTGGTACATTGTATTTATGCAATGGTATTTCTAATTGTCTTAATTCTTTAAACCCCACAGAACAAGATGCAACATTATGAAATCATAGGCTCAAACACATGAGTTGGAAGGGGATGAAGATTCTTTTAATATTCCTAATTTTTCACATGACATTTGGAATATTAGAGTTCTTAATTTCCATAATTAATTAAGTAAATAAGAGGGTGGAGGGACCCACAAACCCCAAAGATAAATAAAATCCACTTTTTATGTGTGTATGTGGATATTTTAGATCTAGATCTAGATAATGGAGTAGTGGAGCAACTACTTAATGTGAAAGGAGTGGATATCATGTCTCATTAATGAGAAAGATCATGGAGGTTGAAGCAGTCAACTAAGATCTTGGACAGAACCAAATGTAAGATCATAGAGCATTTATGACGAGATGGTGGAGGAAGTGGTGCATTAATGCACACATGATGGAGAGGGTGATCATTACATTCACACATGATGGAGAAAGTTGAAGGAACCTTGTGATCAAGCACGAGAACTATGTCCAGATGTACAACACAGTTATGAGGTGGGCCAAAGCATGAGAAGGTTCACAAACTATATAATGAAGATTATAGGCAACATAGAAGTTATGTTCAAGATTCTTATTGATGTATGATATGTTTAGATCTGGAATTGTCATTTGATATTCCCTTATTTTTGTAATATTCCTACTTAGCCCAAGCTAAGAGGAATATACAATTCTGTTTCATTTTCTGTTGATTGAATAAATGAATGAAGGAGGACATGTAAAACTCCTGAAAACAATGAATAAATCCATGCCTATGTGAACAAAGACAAATCTGGGCCATGTAAAATAAACACTTGCAGGTGTGAATGGGTTTGAACTATGAGACTGGGTCAACCTTGATCAAATCCACAATGTAGTCTAGATGCAATGTACCTCATGGATGCACAGTGCAGTTCTATATGGATGCTCCACATGTGAAAGGAGCTAACTCATTGAAGTGGTTTAGGGTTTGACAAGGCTTTTAACTTATAAAAGGAAGAGGAGAGCAGCATGAGAGGGTTTTTGATGATAATCACTTTCTACATATATTTTTTGGTTAGACATATATCATTCTCTAGCTGTTTAGCTGAGAATAATGTTGTTTAGCATTGGGTGTTCCTAAGCAGGAATCCCACCTCCTTCCCAGAGCAGCTCTTGGAGGAGCCTTGTTTGTATTTTCCACTATTTGGAATTTGGCCAAGCTTCATCATGCACCTACATCGCTGATCTTGTTTAGGATTGGGTTTTCCTTGTGAGCTGCAACAAGTGGAGGGTAGATCTCTTCAGATCTATGCATCTCTAGCACCCCTTTTCACTGGGAAAGTCTTCTATCCCTTTGACAAGAGTGTTATAGACCTTGGGAGATTCAGATCCAGATCTTGGCATCAGGCCAAAGCATACTCGGAGGCTACAGCACAGTCCCTTTTGCAGTACTGTGTTATTTTCAAGAGAAGAGTTGCAGGGATTTTTGGCAACATCTTGGAGGAGAGATCTTTGGTGATTGGATCCTTCCTTTCACTGTGGTGATCCATGGATTAGCCATCCAATCCATGTTTTTCTCATATATGATCTGCTTTACATCATATACTTCAGAATTTTCTGAATATTACTGCATATCCGACACTTAGATCTCAGATCTACTCTTGTACTTTCATGTTTTGCTAAAATCCCCAAGGGGAGTGTATAAAGTAGCCTTTATTGTATACAGATTTGAAATAGATCTATCATTTTGTATAAATATCTTCTGTAGATATGAGTTGTAACATAATTTTGCTTCAGCCAATGAAAATAACGTTTTCAAGCTTATTCAGACATTTCTTGTGGTTGTAACACCTTATTTCTGAGGGTTTCTTCTTGTATAACCTTCTCCTTTCTGTTATACATTGTATAAGCTACTCTGTAAGTCTGTTTGATAGATTTATCACTGAAATATGAGCTTCCATATTGATCTCCTACAAATATTGGGCTGAACTGCGTTATTTTCAAGCAATGTTGTTTTTGTATTGCTGCAGTCCCCTCTTTGGGCATTTTCTAGCTACACTAGGTGTGGGGAGACCTATTTAACCCACCTAGGAGAATTTTTTTTTGAATAAATATTGGATTTAGGTCTTAGATTGTCAGATCTAAGGGATACAAGTGCTTTTTTGTAATCCTGACGCATCCATTCCTAAAAAATGCATTTTTCAGGCATGCCTTGCTAGCATTCCTGATTTTGGGATATTACAGTGATATCAAAGCATGATCTTTGGCTTAGCCTGTGAGTTTCATCCATAAGAATATAGAAGCGATAAATATGATGAAGAATATGAGCTTGCTCTCATCAGTTTTCAGATCCAGAGAGTACCTCTCCAAGGATGTTAAGAATATGGAAGAAGGAGAAGAGGAAGGACCATGCACTTCCTACTCTCAGAGAGAAGAAAATATGAAGCATGAAGAACAGTTGGAATCTAAAGTTCTAATTCAATACCTTGCTGAATACCAAGATAAACCTAGAGCCTTCAATGAGACTCTAGCTTTACCACAATTTATTCAGTTGGAAGAAGAAAGAAAACCCCATAACTATGGGATGATGAGAGGTAATAGATTCCTATTGTCCACTTTTGATGGATCACTCACATGTGCAGCATAGGTTTGGGTGACGAAGCTAGAGGATTTCTTCCTGCTACATCCTGTAGTAGATAGAAAGGCTGTAGAAATTACAGCACTTCACCTTGAAGGTGAAGCAAATACTTGGTGGTTTAGCCATTGGAGCCATGCAAGAGTGTCAACTCTTGTTGATTTTTCTCAAAGATTTCTCAGGAAATTTGGCAAAGGTGAGGAGAAGCCCTCACCACCAGTTGAAGAGTCATGTAACAACACTATTGTAACCATGGAGGAGAAACCTAAATTCTCAGCAGTTTGGGATGCCAATACACCCGAGGAAGAAACTCTTGCAGCCCTGCAAGGAGCTTCCAAATTTCACTAAGGTATGCTTAAATTTCCATCTCTTATCATTTCAGCAAATATCATGGATAGATCCACATATTTTCATACTATTGATTTAGAGAAACAGAGTTTCACTACGCTGTACAAGAGTAGTGATGAAGAGAAGAGGAACCATTCCTCATGGAAGAATTCAAATGACAACTTCATTCATCAAGCAATGAAGGAAGCAGTAAGAAGGAGTAGAAATATTGAGATAAGAAACTATTTCTCCCCTCTAGATGAAACTCTCTCAATGAGCATGCCCCATCTCAAAGAGAGACTTCTACTTGTATCAGATCCAAGACCCCACTGGTTTTGGAATGCCATGCATGAGGAGGAGATCTCATGGAGAGATCCAATTAGAGATGCACTTCAACATGTGATGAAGTGAAAATCTCATCAACACATGGAGGATGGTAGCCCTCATGGGAGGAGTACCAAGATGGAGGATGGAAGGAGGCATCCAAAAATGATTGAGTGGATGTGTATGAAGAGAAAGAGGCTAGTAAGCTACTTGTATATCTATGATACCGGGCAGCAAGAGGCTTGGTTGCGCTGGTTACTCTTAAAGGAGTTTGGCCATCACTTTTCATACACTCTTCCTATGGGTACAGGGATGGAGAATATGTGGCATGATGTTTGCATCATTGAGCAACAAAGAGTATGGATGCATGGTGTTGATGTGACATTCATATCATTCATTATGTATTCATCACATGATTTATATGATGGAGGTATGAGGAGGCAAAAAAATATTTTGTTGCTTTGGATGTTCTTGGGAGAGCAAGAGAAAATTTTCTCTCACACCTTGCATGATGTTGCAGAAGTAGGAGTTGGCACTATCATGGTACAAAGGGGCTACTCCTTAGCTTTGGATGACCTGGAAGTGCTTCCACTCTGGAAGGAGCTTCTTGTTTGTAGCAACATTATGGAAGATGTATTTGAAAATGAACATGTCAAAGAATGGAGTTGTGTATTGGTAGGAGCCTATTTACATAGGCCAACAACGTTGTCACTCTGGAGCATGAATTTTATAGGTAAATTTGGGCACCATTCCCAATGACCTGGTTAACTGGGCATCATCTCTAGGACTGATGATCGAAGGGTCTATCATTCCCTATCATCTCAGTTGCTATATGTTGTAAGACAGGAAACATTCATTAATCAAACAATATTTTCATCAAAGCAAGGCTTTTCCATGGTTTGAAGCTTATTATTAAACATGTGGAAGCTCACCAACGCAGGCTCTAAGGGGCCTAAGTGTGTTGCATATGCATGTAGCTCCATTCTGCGCTACTCTGTAAAGCACTTCTCGACATTCAAAGGTGCATTGGTCACATTGGGAGCAAAATTCTCATTGTTCCAAAATCTCCAGTTGGCCAGTATCTTCTAGAAGCGTTCACATGTGTCATGCTTCGGATCCAAGTGTCCATTTGACATCTACATGTCTGGAAAGCATGTCTTGCCTATTTTTGGAATGCAATTTATTGCAAAAGAACCTATAGTTCATCTATAAATTGAACACAGATCTAAGTGTTCAAAGAGGAAGAATTAGAGTAGAGAAATGCTGGAGAATTTTCAATAAAGATTTTGATTTGTGGAGCTACTGGTGGAGAGACTTATGCTGTGATGAGACTAAGGAAATTTGCTGGAAGGTCACGATGAATCTGTCACTAGGTTGTAACATCTCCTTCTATCATCAATAAAGAGTGCTTCTTTTTTTTCCCTACATGCATCCATGTTTACTTTGATTTTCCATGTTGTAAAATATTTTTTGATGAATGTAGTTTATGCTTAATTGATTTGGCTAATTAACTTGAATAGATATCTATATTATTGTATCTTCTATTGTTTCAGTTCTCTTTTTTGCAGGAAGCATTCAGCTATTTGAAACCGCTTGAAGTTGAGGCTGTAGTGGAAGCGACTGAAACAAGTAAGCATCCAATCCTCTTTGTATATCTATTCTGAGTTAGGAAAAAGGGTAATGCAGTCTTTCACCTATTGTTCTAGACTAGAAACCACTCTAGGGAAGTGTAGTTTATCTGTAGATTACAATTCTGGCCCAAAAAACTGGCGACTCCCTAGTTTATCCGTTGCCCTCATTTTGGGAAAAATTTACCCCAGGGGCCTCAAAACCATAAAATTTTGTAAAGAATGGAAATGAAATTACTACTAAAAGAAAGAGGAGGTTTTTACTACTGACCTGGATTAGACGGAAATCCATCCACAGAAATGACTGCAATCAATGACTGAAGTTCGGGGGAAAAATCAGGTTCAGAGCTCCAAAATGAAAATGGTAACTATGGAATGGTAAAATGAATAGTGAAATTGCTTTATATAGTCATTTAATTACTTGCAAGTTAAATTTATTGCTATGACTATGGTTTTGTTATGTTTTTATCATGAAATAGGTATTTTTAATCCATTTTTTGTTGTTCTGAATAGGAATTACAACTAACGAACAAATTAGTCGTGCAGATTTATTTCAAAGAAGGACTTGACCACAAAGCATAATTTTTCTCCTTATTTTTTGAGCTTTGATAAAAAAGAAAAAGCATTTGAAGCACACTTTTATGTCTTTTTCGAGCTTCGATAGCAGCGAAAAAGAAACCCTTGGAGTCTTCCTTCATCTCTTTTCAGACTCCGATAACGTGAAAAGATTGCCGAGCACTTGTCATTTCGAGCTCATTAAAGTAAATGAATTGATATCTACTCTTTATAAGTTTAACCCTTTTTTGGACTGAGATGGATTATTTACGAAAAATGAATACCTTGGTTAAACATGACCAAAGAGGTTCTTTTAGACATCATTTTACACTTTTTCGGATCTGAGAGACAAATTTATGAAAAAGTAATTTTGGAGTCCTCTTTCATCCTCTTTTTCAGACTCTCTAAACATGAAAAAGGACCGGGTTGTCACTGTCGTTAAGCTCATTAAAACATAAAATAGCGATGGGCTTGTCAATCATGGTAAGAATCGAGTTTCATTCATCACTAGACTTGCTAAATCATTAAATAGCGATACTTCATTCTTTATTCGCCCGAAGGGTTGAATTATAGATCAAGCGAATGTTATCCTCCTCAAGCTTGTTAAAAAATAAAGAGGTACTAGTCGACAAATGACCGGGGAAAATTTGGGAAAAGCAAGCAAAGTTTAGTTTTGGTAGCAAGTCGCTCTTGAACATGACACTGATTTCACTCCATGTCCGTGACTGTTTGGGTTGGGTAATCATCTTTAGGGTTCATTCACACCTATGGTTCATCATACCTTCACTTCAGTTTTGGGTCAATGGTACCAACTCATCACAGTGTCTCCGATATGTTCAAGAGAAGTCATCCAGTGATTCAGAACTCATCCATCTACAATACTCATAAACCTTCATTTTCATAACCGTCATCCCTAACAATTGCTATATCAAGTCATACCCTTGTCTCCGAAATTAGTAACTCTAGTTTTGCAATAAGGTGACTTCATGTCGACTACAAATCAATATCCGGGAAGTTCACTTAGAAACATCAGATTCCAGTACCATGAGGCTTGTTACAACATCGACAAGATCCCCACTTCCGGACTTTTGAATGAAAGATTTTGTTTGGCATTCGACATCATATCATCTATTCACGCCTTACGAAATGTACTACAATACCTTGAGGGCCATTTTCATTAATGGTGGTTCTCTCGCATTTGTTAACAAATTTCATTATTGGCTGGTAATCAAACGATGTCTTTCCATGTTCGACGACAAATCATATATTCGCATGGCTAGACTTGTACCCGAATAATCAAGTGAATGAGATAAGAAGACCGCAGATCTAGTTTTAGCCTTCTGGGCTATGATTTCAGGATTGTTGTACACATCACTTGTACGGTGACCTTACATACAGATTGTCTTCCAAACATGGGCCTATATCTGTAGGCGATGTCTGCATCTGGGAAACATTCTAATATAGACAAATTTTTGAATTATGTACATGATATTAGATTGTTTTATGTGCTGACTATGGGAATTCCTACCCTTAGCAATTATGATCAATAGAGGATTTATCATGATGTAATGTATTGTAAGATTGATGCAGGTGACCATTCCGCTTTGTTTCCATTCTCATCACAATGTAAAGCATCTCAATCAAATGTTCTTATTATTTGGATCTCATGCTTTAGGGGGAAATTGTTATAGGTCAATTTGGGCACCATTCCCAATGACCTGGTTAACTAGGCATGATCTCCAGGACCGATGATCGAAGGGTCTATCATTCCCTATCATCTTCGTTGCTATATGTTGTAAGATAGGAAACATTCATGAATCAAACAAGATTTTCATCAAAGCAAGGCTTTTCCATGGTTTGAAGCTTATTATTAAACATGTGGGAGCTCACCAACATAGGTTCTAAGGGGCCTAAGTGCATTTCATATGCAGGTATCTCCATTCTAGGCTACTCTGCAAAGCACTTCTCGACATTCAATGGTGCGTTGGTCACATTGGGACCGAAATTCTCATTGTTCCGGAATCTCCACTTGGCCAGTGTATTCTAGAAGAGTTCACATGTGTCATGCTTCGGATCCAAGTGTCCATTTGACATATACATGACTGGAAAACATGTCTTACCTATTTTTGGAATGCAATTTATTGCAAAAAAACCTACAGTTCATCTATAAATTGAACACAGATCTAAGCGTTCAAAAAGGAAGAATTTGAGTAGAGAAATGCTGGAGAATTTTCAATAGAGAGTTTGATTTGTGGAGCTGTTGGTGGAGATACTTATGCTGTGATGAGACTAAGGAACTCTGCTTGAAGGTCACGATGAATCAGTCACTAGGTTGTAACCTCTCCTTCTATCATCAATAAAGAGTACTTCTTGTTTTTCCCTACATGCATCCATGTTTACTTTGATTTTCCATGTTGTAAAATATTTGTTGATGAATGTAGTTTATGCTTAACTGATTTGGATAATTAACTTTAATAGATATCTAGATTATTGTATCTTCTGCTGTTTTAGTTCTCTTTCTTGCAGGAAGCATTCAACTATTTGAAACCGCTTGAAGTTGAGGCTGTAGTGGAAGTGATAGAAAGGAGCCATTTGGAAGTGACTGAAACAAGTAAGCATCCAATCCTCTCTGCATATCTGATCTAAGTTAGGAAAAAGGGTAGTGCAGTCTTTCACCTGTTGTTCTAGACTAGACACCAGTCTAGGGAAGCGTAGTTTATCCATAGATTACAATTCTGGCCCAACAATGAACTTATGGATGGATCATTCCACTCTTGGTGCACTTGATGGACAAGGAGGAGGTGAGAAAGATGGAGTAATGGATGGAGACATCTATTGCTATGATGTGTTCTTCTTGGCTTGGATTTCCAAGTACATGAGGAAGGATCCTTATGCATCGCATGATTCATTTCTCTTCATGAGAGTATGTCATATCATTATGGAGAATTTTTTCATGGATACTTTCATGATCTTACTTTTAAAACATGGTAAAGGTCTTGTTGTTGCAATTAGTGATCTGCATACTCTTACCGTTTCTATGCAGTGCATTGCTCCACAAGAGGGCAAGCTTTTCATTGAGCTCCATGATCAACAATGGGCCAGCATGTATGATGGAGATAGCCATCTATTATATGACCATGGGCAAGTGTTGTATTACTTCATGTATGTTCATTCATTGTATAAAACCATCTACTATTCATTAGTAAATGAAATAACATACATAGACCACCATGTATCCAAAAACCACTTGCATTGTAATTTTCTGAAGCTGCAGTTGGGAAAACTACGCTGTAACTTCATGGGAAACTATTGGTACCTTCCTACACCATATGAAGCCTTCATTATTTCCTTCCTTTTGATACTAATCATGGTTCCAATTGTTGATGTTGATATTTATTTTTTGGGGAGCAAGATTGGAGAGGAAACACATTGGTTAGATGTGTTCTTTTGGGAAGGGGATTCCCACATTTTCTGCATTGCATGTTCTAATGGGAACATGAGAGGAGATATGGCAACCACAGCCAAATAATTGTTTATTTATAAGGTGGGACATGATTTTGATGAGATGCCATATGGTGATGATTTCCCATTCATCACATATGGAATGGTTTGGACCAGCTTCATTCACATTGTTGGAGAGGAGATATTTAAATATTTAGTCTTCATTTTACCTATTGAAGGCATCAATATTGTAGCCCAGGATTAGAAAACACTCCACATTAATCTTCAATTTAGAGGAGGAAAACGTGGGGTAGGATATCTTGTCTACCATGGTCAGATTTTCAGCCCACCTACACTGTAGGAGCTATTAGTGGAGGAAAATTTTCTGGAGTTGCCATGTTGGGAGGTGACTCATTTTGTATGGATGATTGCTTGGGGAAAGATTTTTTCCCAATACATTTAATTTCTATCCATGCAATTGCTTGAGGACAAGAAACATTTGGGAGGGGAGGAATGTAATATTCCTACTTAGCCCAAGCTAAGAGGAATATACAATTTTGTTTCATTTTCCATTGATTGAATAAATGAATCAAGGAGGACATGTAAAACTCCTGAAAACAATGAATAAATTGATGCCTATGTGAACAAAGACAAATATAGTCAATGTAAAATAAACAATTGCAGGTGTGAATGGGTTTGAACTATGAGACTGGGTCAACCTTGACCAAATCCACAGCGCAGTCTAGATGCAATGTACCTCATGGATGCACAACACAGTTCTAGGTGGAGGCTCCACATGTGAAAGGAGCTAAATCATTGAAGTGGTTTAGGGTTTGACAAGGCTTTTATCTTATGAAAGGAAGAGGAGAGAAGCATGAGAGGGTTGTTGATGATAATCATTTTTTGCATATATTGTCTGGTTAAAGATATGTCATTCTCTAGCTGTCTAGCTGAGAATAATGTTGTTTAGCATTAGGTGTTCCTGAGTGGGAATCCCACCTCCTTCCTAGAGAAGCTCTTGGAGGAGCCTTTTTTGTCTTGTCCACTATATAGCATTTGTCCAAGCTTCATCTTGCACCTACAGTGCTGATCCTATTTAGGATTGGGTTGCCCTTGTGAGCTGCAGCAAGTGGAGGATAGATCTCTTCATATCTATGCATCTCTAGCACTCGTTTTCACTGGGGAAGTATTCTATCTCTTTGAAAAGAGTGTTATAGACCTTGGGAGCTTCAGATCCAGATCTTGGCATCAGGCCAAAGCATACTCAGAGTCTACAGCGTAGTCCCTTGTTAGGTCTCTATAGTTTGCAAGATTGGAAAGAACAAACACTGCAGAGCCTACATCAAAACCACTTTGGAATCCTAGGATCTAGCCTTCTTGGATTCAGAGAGGTATCCCTCTATATAAGTGTTTTCAAAGATATTTCTTTAAGGCTTATGATATGATATTAGGCTAGTTATGAATTACAAGAGTTTGTTTACTTTTGGTTGGTATGGACATCATCAAAGTGAAGGAAGTATTTTTTAGGGGTAAAGGTGTGAGTAGGTTGAGAGAATGGTTCACCTGATATGATAGGTAAGAAACAATATCAATCCATTGGTCTATGGAGTCACAAAAGGATTTAATTTCACAACAAGTTTCAAATGTGGTCTATGGGGAAAGTCATCTATATCAAAGGATCTTTTTAAGATTGAGTTATGGTATGAAACATCAAGAAGTGTGATGAAAGAAACTATCATATAAGAAAACATAGGGCAGCTTAAGATGAAGTAAGAACTTTTAATCTATCCTTCTTTTGGCATACTCTCAAGGAAAACATTTAAAAAAAATAATAGCCTAAGATCAAGTAAGGAATTTTAACCTAGCCTGCTTTCAACATATTCTCAAAGGAAAAAATTCAAGATAAACATAAAAAGTAGCCTAATATCAGGTAAGGACTTTTAACCTAGCTTGCTTTTGACACACCCTTAAGGGATCTTTTCAAAGCAACTGTTGGAGATAAACTAGAGGACAGGGCTAACCATAAACTTCTCTAATTCAACTTTAATTAGCATACTTTTCAAGAACTTTCAAAGACAATATCTCAAGTTATACTCAGGAAACATGGGCTCACCAACACTTCAGTGGCTATGCTCTATTGAATTATCCTGAAAACACAATTAGAAGAAAACATAAAGATAAATATTTGTCACTGAGAAATACGGTACTTTACAATAAATCCTAATCTATCTTTGTTGTTATTTATCAAAGAAGGTGGACAGTATGGAAAACATGAGAAAAATAACAATTATAGTATGAAAAACATCACCATTGACATAGACCAGGATCCCATAAATCAAGATTGTATATTTGATGATCAAACCAGTTACAATCTTCAAGTCCAGTGAGTCTTTTACAACTTCAAACTTCTCTTCTCAGTGTATCTTTCTTCAATTACAAAACAGAGCTTCAACAAGCCTCAATATCTATTTACACTTGATAAGTATTCAACCAACAATAACAATGAACTTCTCATATGATATATATAGGTAAATTGAGGAGGTGGAGTGGAAAGAAGGTATAATTGTTCAATTAATACATAATAAATGCTTCTCGACCTTTGGGAGGCCTTATGGAGAATATTTCAGATTTTTAACTATGTTTTAATTAATTTTACATTAACTTTTATCTACTTTAGTCACTTTTGTTGACTTTGGAGGCTTTTGGTAGGCTGCCAATTACTTCTCAGTTGTCTTTGGCAAATATCTCTGACTGTGTATTCAATTTGTATTCTTTTGAGGAGAATGAACTTGTAGGTGGCATTTCTGAGGATTAATTGCCTTACTGATGTGGAATTTGGAGGTTTTCTTGACTGATCTGTCTTGATTTGTTGCTTTAAACACTGATTTGCCTTTAATTTTTTCTTTAAGGCCTTATAATCATCTTCGAGATTTTTGTAATTTTCTGCTGACTGTTTTATCCTTTAAACTGTGTATTTATCCTTAAAAATGTAGGATTAAACCTTTAACCTTCAACTTTATCCACTATCCTTTATCTTTTTAATCTCCATCTTCACTGTTCTTTCTTCTGTTGCTGTTGTGGACAGATGGCTTTCATCGATGCAGGAGGGTTTGATTATATGACAAAGGGAAACATGTTTTACTATGGACACGGGGGTAAATACAAGGTAAGGGAAGGGGGCTTAATGGAGCGGAGAAGGTGCGGTCCTGTGGAGGAGTAGGGGACCGGGGGTAGAAAATAGAAAGGGCTAAGGGCTAAGGATTTAGCGCCAGGTTATGGACGTTAGGACATATGACAGATAAGGAGTTGGGGGCTAAGCCAAAAAGGGGCTTAAGAGCCTTAAGTGTGAAAAAGGTCGAAAATAGGCCAAAAAAGGTGGGTTTTTTAGTGTTTTTTGAGGTTCCGATAGGGAAAAAGGGATGATTTAAACCATAAAAAAAGGATTTTTTATAAGTTTAAAAGGGATTTTTGAAGGTTTTTCAAGAAAATGAAGGGTAAATGAGAAGGAAAAAAGGGGATTCTCAGAGGAAAATGGAGGATAAGTGTTAGGTCCCTATATTACTAGTATAGTCCCTTATTTTTGTTAGTGTAACCCCCTTATTGTTATTATTGTACCCTTGTAACCCCCATTTTGTTATTATTGTGCCCTTAAATTATTATTGCTAGGTCGGCTAGGATTACATTGTGGCCCACTAGGATTACATTATGGCCCCATGGACTCCTATATATAGAAAGGAGGTTTTGTAAATTGTATCATCAAAGAATTGTTCATTCATGTAATGTATTGGAGGTTTCCCCCTCGAAGTGGCTCATTTCTAAGGCGTGAATATCTCTTTTCTTCTCTCTTTGGAGCTGGTTACACAACATTTGGTATCAGAGCTTTGGGATTCTAGGGTTTCGCTGCTCCAAACAGGTCATCGTGGCATTTTCGCTATAACTTTTTTCTACGAAGCTTCAGAAGCTGAAATTTGTAGGGTGCGAAGCTGAAATCTTGAGGAAGGTTTTCTAAAAATTTCAGATCTTGGTTCGTAATATTTGAGGAGATATCATCTGTGGAAGTTAGGTATTTTTTCAGGCTCATAAACAGGTCATCGTGGCATTTGCGCTATAAATTTTTTTGTACGAAGGTTCAGAGTCTGAAATTCATATGATGCGAAGCTGAAATCCTGAGGAAATTCGTCAAAAAAATTTCAGAGCTTGGTTCGCAATATTTTTGGAGATATGATCTGTGGAAGGTAGTGCTTTTTCAGGCTCCTGAATTGCATCTCAAAGAGGTGATCGTGGGAAAACTTCAATAACTCTCTCTCTGGGCATTGGATTGAAGTGCCGTAAAAAGTGGTTGCAAGTAAACAGACTGAAGTTTCTGGGCTATCAATTTCAGAGACAAAGGACAAAACAGTGACACGTGGCAAGTCGTACAAGTTCGCTCTACTAAACCAGTCCAGAATTAGGTCATTGTGGGAGATTGGACACAAATTTGTCTTGGATAATCCAAATCAGGTCAGACCTGTGGCATTTGAAAGAAGCTTCAGAGATATACTACAGGGCTGAATTTCCGATATCGAAGATTTTCAACTACAGAGATAATTCAATTTCAATATCGAGCTCCTAAAAGCTAGTAAAAGGTGTGTATTTTTTTTCCGAATTGCATAAGTCTTGTTTGAAGAATCAAGTTGAATTGATTCCAAGGGCATCTTGTAGAATAGATATCAATATTTAATTCTAAAATGGCCGCTAAAAATAATTCAACACCCATCAAGCCTTCAGAAGGCTCTACCATGACTCATGAAGATGAAGAATTGCAACATGATCTATCAAAATTACAAGAACAAGTGCAACAAATTTCACTCTCGCAAAGAGCAGCAAAAAATGAAATGGAAGTTTTGAAGAAAGGTGTGGAAGTGAAGATGGATGGTTTGAAGAAAGGCATGGAAGCTAAGATGGATGGCGTGGAAGTAAAGATGGAAGGTTTGAAGAAAGGCGTGGAAGCTAAAATGGATGGTGTGCAAGCTAAGATGGGTGGCGTGGAAGCTAAGATGAATGGCATGGAAGCTAAGATGGATGGCATGGAAGTGGGCATGGAAGCTAAGATGGATGACATGAAAGACAACATAGAAAACATGAAGAATGATCTAAAAGCATACATGGAAGGCTTGATGACAAGCTTAAAACCGGAAATGATTCCTAATGGCGGAAATATAGGAGAAGAACCTCATGATGAGAACAAAATAAATGTTAATCGTGATTTCATAAACTCGAATGTTGGTGGGAAGAACCACCATATTCCAAAAATGGATATGAGGAAGTTTGATGGAAAGGATCCTGTAACATGGATACTACGGATGGAGCAATATTTTGATCTCCATAACGTGCAAAACACACAAAAGGTACGCATTGCAACTTTACATTTAGAACAAAATACATTTGTATGGTATCGATGGCTTTGCTCCCGTAAAAAAATTGTCACTTGGTCAATTTTTACGGAGGAAATAATAGCACATTATGAGGATACAAAGAGCAACACCTTCTTTACCCAATTGATAAATCTCAAACAAAAGGGTTTAGTGGGGCAGCACATTGAGGACTTCCAAAAATTGAGTATAAGGGTAACTGATATTTCAGAGGACCACAGGATTGATCTCTTCTTAGGCGGTTTAAAGGATAACATTCAACATGAAGTTCGTGTTCTGGAACCTGATTCATTAGAGAAGGCATTCAGGTTGGCAAGAAAAGTTGAATGTAAAATTATGGCAAAAAGGAAGTCTACTACTCAATTCTATAAAGAAGGAAGTGTGGCTACATCTAGATTTCCACAACCTACAAGGTTGACACCACAACAATTGGAAGAAAAAAGAGCAAAAGGGCTTTGCTACGGTTGTGATAGCAAATACACTAAAGGTCATAAGTGTGCTGAGAAGAAATTATTTTACATAGATTGTGAAGAGGAAGAAGAAAATGAACAAGAAGAGGATATACACCAGGAACCAGCCCTAGAAGAGGAAGAAATGAATCCTACCATATCGTGTAATGCACTGGCAGGAATTACCACTTCTCAAACTCTCAAGATAGAAGGAAATATCAAGAAGAAAAGGGTAATAGTGTTGATTGATTCAGGTAGCACCCATAATTTTATTCATTATAAGGTAGCCAAGGAATTAAATTGTTTCCTATACCCAGCACCAGAATGTCAAGTGATGGTTGCAAATGGAGAAACTATAAATTGCTCTGGAAAATGCCATAATATCAAGCTAACCATGGGGGAATATGTATTGACTAGTCCAATGCTTGCCATTCCTATGTGAGGTGCTGATGTTGTACTAGGAGTACAATGGTTACAATCTTTGGGGACGGTAGCTTTTAATTTTCAAGAACTTTTCTTGAATTTTTTTTCAGAAGGAAAGGAAGTCGAATTACAGGGTATTGAAGGGAACCAGGGAAGGATAATAAGCTCTAATGTCATGACAAAGCTTCTAAAGAAAGAACAACGAGGCGTAATTGCACAATTATGCTCACTAGAAGTTCCGACATCAAAATCATCTATTTCTGCAGATCTCCAACAAGTCTTGGACAATCATTCCAAGGTGTTTGAAACTCCCAAAGGACTCCCACCTATTAGTGATCATGATCATGCTATTCATTTGATTCCAGGAAGTGTTCCTCCAAACATCCGGCCTTATAGATATCCTTACTTCCAAAAGAGCGAAATTGAACGCATGATTGCGGAAATGTTAGAGGCGGGTATAATTCAACCTAGTCAAAGTTCTTTCTCTGCTCCTGTAGTATTGGTACACAAGAAGGATGGATCATGGCGAATGTGTCCGGATTATAGGGAGCTCAATAAGCTCACCGTTAAAGATAAATTTCCCATTCCTGTGATTGATGAATTATTGGATGAATTACATGGAGCAATTTATTTTACCAAGTTGGATCTTCGTTCAGGATATCATCAAATTAGAATGAAGAGTGAAGATATTCCAAAAACAACATTTCGAACTCATGAGGGTCATTATGAATTTTTGGTCATGCCTTTTGGCCTTACCAATGCACCTTCTACGTTTCAAGGGTTGATGAATTCCATTTTCAAACCCTTCCTTAGAAAATTTGTGCTAGTATTTTTTGATGATATACTAATCTATAGCAGGTCTTGGAAGGATCATGTTGAACATGTTGACGGGGTGCTCAAACTATTGCAGGAGAAACAATTATATGCAAAAAAATCCAAATGTTTCTTTGGAGTACAAGAGGTGGAATATCTGGGTCATATTGTATCTCACGAGGGTGTTAAAGTAGACCTAACAAAATTAAAGCCATTAAGGAATGGAAAGTCCCCACAACCATAAAGAAGTTGCGAGGATTTCTCGGGTTAACAGGGTATTATCGCAAGTTTGTTAAGAATTATGGGAGAATAACGGCACCTCTAACAACATTATTGAAGAAAGATGCATTTTCATGGACTCCTGAAGCAACTAAGGCCTTTGAACATCTTAAAGAGGCAATGTGCCTAGCACCAGTCTTAGCTACGCAAGACTTCACAAAAACCTTTATTGTGGAATGTGATGCCTCAGGAAATGGAATTGGTGCAGTTTTAATGCAGGAAGGAAGACCCATTTCTTTTGAAAGTCGTCCAATCAAAGGAAAGTATTTACAGAAACCTATTTATGAGAAGAAAATGTTAGCAATACTACATGCACTAAAGAAATGGCGAACTTACCTAATGGGAAGACACTTCAAGGTAAAAACTGATCATGATAGTCTTAAACACTTTTTGGAACAAAGACTATCGTCAGAAGAACGAAAAAAATGGGTCACAAAGATGTTGGGTTATGACTTTGAAATAATCTACAAAAAAGGAAAGCTGAATGTTGTTGCAGATGCACTCTCAAGAAAGAATGAAGAGGTGGAAGCATTGCTTTGTTCCATTTCTATTATCCAACCAGATTGGATAACTGAAGCAAGAGATGAATGGAAGAAGGACAAAGATGTATGGATACTCATTCAAAAGTTGCAGCAAGATCCTAGTACATCTGATACATTTTGTTGGAAAAATGATTCCTTATGGTACAAAGATCGCTTATATCTTTGTAAGAATTCCCAACTAAAACAAAAGATTCTTCTGGAATTGCACACTTCTCCTTTAGGAGGACACTCGGGATTTTTAAAAAATTACCACAGGGTGAAGAAAGAATTTTTTTGGGATGGCCTTAAATCTGATATTCAAAATTTTGTGGCGGAATGTTTGGTTTTCCAGCAGAATAAAGTGGAAACAATTAAGACCCCGGGACTTCTACAACCTTTATCCATTCCAAGTCAACGTTGGGAGGAGATTTCAATGGATTTTATCACAGGTTTACCTAAGTACGAAGGAAAGAATGTCATCATGGTGGTAGTTGATAGACTTACCAAGTATGCACACTTTTGTGCATTATCTCATCCATTTAAAGCAAGTACGGTTGCTACTACATTTATGGACAGAATTCAAAAGCTACATGGAAGCCCAAGGGTTATTGTGAGCGACAGAGATCCCATTTTTACTGGAAATTTTTGGACGGAGTTATTTTCTTGTTGGGTACTCAATTAGCTCATAGCTCATCTTATCATCCTCAATCTGATGGTCAAACTGAGATAGTAAATAAATGTTTGGAAGGATATCTTCGTTGTTTTATATCTGATAAACAAACACAATGGGTCAAGTGGTTACCTCTCGCTGAATGGTGGTATAACACTTCCTTCCATACTGCAGCAAAAATGACCCCATTTATGGAACTTTATGGATATCATCCACCATCCATCACATCATATTTAAGGGAAAATTCGAAGGTTCAAGCGGTGGAAGATCACATCGAGCATCAGCAAGAAGTTCTCCAACTCTTAAAGGATAACCTGAATTTGGCACAAAATCGAATGAAACAACGGGCAGATCAACATCGTAGGCGAGAGAAGTTTTGATGTAGGAGATTGGGTATTTTTACGGCTACAACCATACAAACAAATGTCCCTCAAGCAAGCAAAGAAGGATAATAAATTATCGCCAAAGTACTATGGTCCTTACAAGGTGTTGCAAAAGATTGGTACTATGGCATACAAATTCGAGCTTCCTGCTTCTTCGCGAGTACATCCAGTTTTCCATGTTTCATGCTTAAAGAAGGTTATAGGTGAAAATCTTCCAGTTCAAACAATATTTCCAGAACTTTATGAGGAAGGAAAAATAATATTGGAACCTGAAGTGGTCATGGAAACAAGAACTCGACAGCTAAGGAATCGATCAATTTCAGAGTATCTCATCAAGTGGAAGAACTTACCCACTGAAGATTCTACATGGGAGGATGAGAATTTTATACAGAAGCACCCAGAGCTACTCAAGCGTTGAGGACAACACTTTTTTGAAGGAGAGGGGCATGTTAGGTCCCTATATTACTAGTATAGTCCCTTATTTTTGTTAGTATAACCCCCTTATTGTTATTATTGTACCCTTGTAACCCCCATTTTGTTATTATTGTGCCCTTAAATTATTATTGTTAGGTCGGCTAGGATTACATTGTGGCCCACTAGGATTACATTATGGCCCCATGGACTCCTATATATAGAAAGGAGGTTTTGTAAATTGTATCATCAAGAATTGTTCATTCATGTAATGTATTGGAGGTTTCCCCCTCGAAGTGGCTCATTTCTAAGGCGTGAATATCTCTTTTCTTCTATTTTTGGAGCTGGTTACACAACAATAAATAAAAGGGAAAAATGAGTGATATGGGGGGATTTTGGAGGAATTTATGAAGGTGAAAAGACGGAGAAAATGGCTAAAAACAATCTCCTTTATACAACAAGGTTTCTAGAGGATTTAATGAAGGAAATAGTAGTGAATATTATTCTTGAGTTAGAAAACACCATAAGGCTTCAAGAATGAGTAATTTTCTATGAAAATAATCTCTTGAAGGCTCAAGACTTGTTTTAGCGATCATTTGCTATGAAAAAAATTGATTGATGGCTAATAGTGGCTCCACTTGGGGATGGTAGTGTTGAGCCCCAAAGATTTCCTTTTCTTTCACCACATTTCAATTCATTTCCTTTGTCCCTTATCAATTACAGGCTTAAATGATCAATAGGATTGATTAAAGTTACTTTAGGAATGTAAAAAATGACTGAATTGCTATATTTCCATGGTTTTGTTGTTGTAGTAATTTTTGACTAGACTCAGCTACAGAATGCAGCCATTCTGTGTAGCTGGTTACTAATTCCTATTATATTCATGTTCATACAGGTTACAGATGTCACTTAAAGGAAAAACGCATATGGTTGAATTCCACAACACTCCTACATAATTTCTTTCTCTCTACGAAGTCTGAGCAAAAATCTAGAGGTGGTTATGCACGTGGAGGAAACCAAAAATAAGAAGTGGATTCCTACCAGGACAAGGACTCTACAGATGTCTTCAGCAAAGTACGAGGCCTCCAAAAGAGTTCTAATTTTATTTTAATTGAAAAATACACTTATCCCTACTTCTTCTCTAGGACAGTTGTGTATTTCTCTTATAAGAATAACTCAGGAAACCGAGAGATAGTTAGCTAGATTGATGTTTTATTGTTAAGTTGTCCAAGACCGTAATACTCTGTTTTTTTGAAGCATTTTCCTTTAATGAAAGAAGAGAAACTTTAATACATGATCTGAAGAAATCTTGAGGAGATTCGTGTGCTAATATGGTGGTAGAGGGCCCCTACTGCCCGAGAGGCTCTGTGCATATTGTTTAGATAAGTAACTTTAGCTCTGTTTTGTTCCTAATTTAGGCAGTTTTCTGAACTTTATGTTTTATGCTCACTTACCTCAAATGGTACAGCCAGTCTTGTTCTTATGAATTGTTCCAAAATATCACTAACACTGAATGAGATAGAGCTCTAGTATTTCAGAGATTAATTGCATTTTAGTTTAGCTGTAGTATTTCAGAGGTTAATTGCATATTAGTTCGGTTCTGTTTAATGTATTTTAAGTTTTATTAGCTAGTTGTATTCTAGTTCTTTTACATTAGACTTAAAGGCCTTCATTATTTACAAACTGATCTTGTTCTTAATCTCTGCTAATACATCATTTTCATAGGAACAAGAATTGGTAATGTCATTTTGAAGTCTTGACTGTTCTTCAGTTTCTCATAATTTTACAAACTTGCCTCTTTCCAAAACTATTCCAAAAGATTTATAACCTTTGATTGAGGTTTAATAGTGACATTTTTGAGTTGCAGAATGGATTAATTTTAGTGTCATAAGTTAATTTAGAGTAGGGTTCCTTACTATGTTACAGATAATTTTTTCCAAATGTGTTCCAACAAATTTCTAACCATGGATGAGATTTTCTCTGTGATAATTGTAAGTTGTTGTTTACTTAGAAGAACCTCATTTCATTAAAATTATCCTTTTCTCAAGTTGTTCCAACATACTTCTAGTGAAATGAGTTAGACTGAGTTCATGTTATGAGTTATTTTTTCTTGTCAAGATTTGAAATCTGTGAATTATCATTTTATGTTTCTTAGGTGCCATACATAGTTTAGAATAGATTTTGCTCTGTTTTAGTGTGACCAATAACTTCTCTCTGTCAAACACTTAGTTCTTTTCCTCTTAGCATAAAAACACAAAATCAAAAACATTAGAAAAACACTAAACACAACGAAGTAGGAAGCAGATACCTAGGCACATATGGTGCACTTCACTTCAATAATTTACTAGCCCTGGTTGACAATTTATGACATCAATTTACGAACACTAAGTTAGTGA
Organism: Pinus albicaulis; assembly: GCA_034641835.2. NCBI lineage: Eukaryota > Viridiplantae > Streptophyta > Pinopsida > Pinales > Pinaceae > Pinus > Pinus albicaulis. Next base: position 383,493,363 of record CM076572.1, read on the forward strand.
CCAGGCATTTTGTTGTTGTCAAGTGTAAATAAGTGTACAAGTTTCTTACCTCCTAAAAGCAATAATGCCATAAGAAAAGAGACTCAAGGGGTAGATTCATAAGAAGCAGAAGCTTGATTCCTAGAACACCACTTGTGCCACAAGACCAAGAGGCGACACCTCCAACTCAAACCCACATCATACTCCTTTGATCATAGAATTCGAGGAGGACTTGAATCGGACATTCCATCAAAATAACCTTCCACCTCATCCATTGAACCTGTCTTAGAAGAAGATTCAAGGACCCCTGCTAGAGACATAAACTTTTCCACTTCCATAGAAGAATCAACCATGGTAGAAGAAGGGGGAGGAGGAGTCTTTAATGGAGAACATACACTATTTGGAGGAGGTAGAGGAGAAGGAGGTAGAGGTGCAGAAGGAGGCAGAGGTAGAGGTGAAGAAGGAGGTAGAGGAAGAGGTAGAAGGGAAATGGGAAGCTCTTTTGGGTTTCCTATAGTAGATGAAGAAACCAATACAACTATGAAAAATATTTCACCCTCTGTCCTTCCAAACTTTTATGGACTTAAAACTGAAGATCCTAAAACTTTCCTATTTGAATTTGAAGTCCTATGCAGAACTTATGACTACTTACAAGATTCTCAAAAACTTAAACTATTTCCTTCAACATTGAAAGGAGCAGCATTGAAGTGGTTTATGAGTTTGATCAACAATTCTATTAGGACATGGGATGACATGAAACAAGCATTTCTAGAAAGGTATTTGGATTATTGTATGCCACTCAATCATAAGGAGGAAGTGTTCAAGATGATACAAAAAGAGGATGAAAACCTAGAAGATTTGTTGGAGAGATTTCATTACAACATCAAAAGAGAAAAAATGGAAAACTTAGACCAAGACACCTTAAAAGTTCTCTTGTTGAAGACAATTAGGGATGAATGGTTGGATATCCTTAACATGATGGGAAAAGGGGATATATCTCAGCTCACATTACCTGAAATATCTGAGTTATGTATCAACCTTTCAAGAGGGAAATCTAAAGAGCGCAAAAGGACCGAAAATTTTTTGCTCTTATGACGGAAGTAAATGCCTTAAGGACGATGATAGGGCAGAAATAGGTAATATTCTTGATGAATTCAAATATGACATTCTAGGGAGTCTTAGTGAGCAAATAGACACCCTTAAGTTACAAAACAAGCAAAAAGCTAAAACTGATGCCTTAGCAATATTTTGTCCCAAATGTATGAAAAAGCATGCCTTGAGAGAGTGTCCTTTAGATGAAAAGGTAATAGAGACTTATGTAACCTATGTAATTTGTTCGGAAAACATGAGACGGTGAGTTGTCCTACTTCCTTGGGCTTAAGCGATCTTTCAAGATGAAACCTACAAATTCCACAGAACCTCTCAATTTTGTCTCTAGGAGGCCTTGGCAAGGACCTCAAACACAAGGATTCCATGATCAACTGTATAATCAACCCCCACCAAATTGGAATTCTTGGCAGCAACCTTGGCCCCAATTCCAAAATCAATCTCAAACATGGGCACAAGGAGCATAAAATCCCTATGGAAGATACTCTCAGTACTATCAATATCCACCATCATATCCACCATATCCACATTTCCTTCCTCAACAAAATATTCAACAAAATCCTCAACAGAATCCTCAAAATCCACAACATCAAAATTCACCACTTCCATTATCATTTCCTCAGAAAAAAAATCAGTTACCTGCCCAACCCATACCAAACCCCAACAATAAAAATCCTCAGAACACATACATGATAGAAGGCCAACAATTTCCAACCTATTTGATTACTCCTTTATACCTTAATGATGTTCAACTTAGGTCTGGAAGAATACTTGAAAAGAAGAAACCTTTTGTAATCATACAAGAACAAAACAAATCTGAGGAAGATTCTCTACTGGTGAATAAAAGTATTGAAGAGAACACACCTTTCCAAGACCCAAATATTGAAAAATCGAAACAAAAAGAGCCAATAATTTGAACTCCTATATTAGAGTAGCCATCAACATCCACCTCTACACCTCCCTTTCGAGAAAGATTACAAATTGATAGGCATGTAGAAAAACAAATTATGGTGCCTAATTATGATTTCCTAGATGAGCTGAGAAATGTTTTCATTAAGATCCCATTATTACAAGCTATCAAGGAAATTCCAATTCTAGCAAAAAAAAAATAAAGGAGTTGAGCATGAAAAAATAGGAAAAAGAATCGAAGAACAAAAGAAAGAATTCAACGCGGGGAAAAATAGCACATATCATGATGGGTAAGATTTCCATTCGAAAGTATCTAGACCGAAGTCGGTTGTTAAAATACACATCAGGCGACCCGAGATCCAATCCACATGATTTGGGCGACGGTGAGGATCTTCGATAGACAAATCATGGATAAAATGAAACTTCCTAATCTTGTTTTTACACCCACATTATTATAATTAGCAGACAGATCTGTGATCAAACCTGATGGGGTAATAGAAGACATTCCAGTGTCCCTAGACTCTTGGGAGTATCCTGTGGATTTTATGATCTTAACTCCTAAGAATAATCTAGGAGGACGTCCTATTATATTAGGAAGACCTTGGTTAGTTACAGCTGATGCTTTCATTAGCTGTAGATCCGGTGATATGTACATCTCTGATGGTAGTTCAACTAAGAAATTTACCTTGTATCCTCTAGCAAGAACAATTACAGAATTAGATGATACTCAATGGATTGAGGATGAAGAAGACATACAACCTCTCTTCACAATTTTAGAAATTAGTGAAGCTAGCCAGATTCTAAATACCTTAGAAAATTTTGAATACTCTTCGGAATACAAACATGAACAATTTCAAGAAGAATCCAACATTGAGTTTTTATCATCAAGACAAATGTCTCTTTACTCCATGGATAAATTTTGCAGCTCTACAATTAAGATATTTCCAGGTAAAACTTTAAACATAAACAAGAACCTAGAGAAATCTCAACAAGAAAAGCTAGTCAAGATATTACAGAGAAATTCTTCTACATATGCATGGGAGTACACTGATATGAAAGGGATAAGCCCTAAGACTTGCACTAATCACATCTACATAGAGGAAAATTTTAAACCAATCAGACAACCTCAGAGATGGATGAATCCAAATCTTAGGGAGATTGTTAAAGAAGAACTGCAAAAATTTTTAAATGTCAACTTTATCTATCCCATTTCAGATAGTCAGTGGGTTTCTCCTTTGGTAATTGTGCCAAATAAAAATGGTAAATGGAGGGTATGTATTGACTACTAGGAATTAAACAAAGCTACTCTTAAAGATCATTTTCCCCTACCTTTCATAGATCGGGTGTTAGATACATTAGGCTGGAAAAAAGTACTTTTCATTTCTAGATGGGTTTAGTGGTTATCACCAAATTCAAGTACCACTTGAAGATCAAGACAAAACCACATTTACCTATCCTTGGGGTACCTATGCTTACCGAGTATTTCCATTTGGACTATGAAATGCACCTACAACATTTCAAAGGGCAGTACTAGGAATCTTTTCAGATCTAATACATGATTGTGTAGAGGTATAAATGGATGATTTCACAGTCTATGGAAACACATTTGAAGAAGCCTGAGCAAACTTGGAAAAAGTTCTAAAGAGATGTAAAGAAGCAAATATTTCACTAAGTCATGAAAAGTGTTTTATGATGTTTATTGAAGGAATTGTTTTGGGGCATCATATTTCAGGGGATGGGATTAGAGTTGATGAGTCAAAAGTTGAAGTCATATCTAACTTATCTGTTCCAAGTTGTCACAAATATGTTAGGATTTTCTAGGATTTACGGGATATTATCGAAGGTTTATAGAAAAATTCACCAAATGGCATCTCCACTTTTGATCACTTACGAAAATGTTGTGAATTCAAGTGGAATCTTGATTTCCGATTCGCCTTTGAGACCCTGAAAACAAAAATCTCTGAAGCACCTATTTTAAGGGGACCTAACCGGAAGTTACCTTTTCATATTTCAACAGATGCCTCAGATACAGCTTTAGGAGCAGTATTGGGACAAAAAGACCTCATTCCTTATGCCATCTACTATACAAGTAAAAATTTGACTCCTTGAAAGTTAAATTATACTGTAACTAAAAAAGAGTTCTTAGCTATTGTTCATGCCATAAAAAAATTTAGAAAATATATAATAGGCTATAAAACTTTTGTTCACACAGATCACTCTGCAATTAAATATCTAATGAACAAATTAATTACTAATGGCAGAGTCATAAGATGGTTATTTCTTTTACAGGAATTCAACATTACCATTCTAGATAGGCTTGGGAAGAAAAACACAGTAGCTAATTTCCTATCTAGACTCCAAAACATCAAAGACAATACTCCAGCTGAAGATCAATTCCCTGATGAATATCTTTTTGCAATTTCTACTCAAACTCCTTGGTTTGATGACATTGCTAGTTATTTCGTTTCAGGGAAATTTACTTCAATAATGAATGCAAGAGACAAAATAAAGATCATTTATGACAGTGCAAAATATCCATGGGTTGCTAATGAGTTATACGAAACAGGTCCAGATTTTTTTATTAGGAGATGTGTTCGGGAAGATGAAATGCCTGAGATCCTCAAGGCATGTCATGATGAACCTTGTGGCAGACACTTTGCTGATAAAAGGATAGCTTTTAAGGTCCTTCATTTAGGATACTATTGGCCATCCCTTTTTAAATATGCTAAAGAGTATGTCAAAAGGTGCGACAGTTGCCAAAAAGGGTAGGGAAACCTTCTCCTTCAGTTGAGATTCCATTGCAGCCTCAGGTACATATTGAACCTTTTGAGAAATGGGCTTTAGATTTTGTAAGGCATATTAGTCCTCCATCAAGACAAAAGAAATATATATTAGTTTTCACTGATTATGTTACCAAATGGGTAAATGCTAAGCCATTACTTTCTGCTACATAAGCGTTTGTAGTTAATTTTATTTTTGAGGATATTTTTACTTGTTTTGGTGTCCCAAGAGAAATTGTTACGGATCAAGGAGCTCAATTCACATCAAAGCTAGTGGAACAAATGGTGGAGAGGTACAAAATCAGACACAAAAAATCTACTCTCTATCATCCACAGGAAAATGGTCAAGTGGAATCTACTAATAAGGTCATTAAGGGGATCCTAACAAAGACTGTTCATTTACATAGAAGAGATTGGGAAGATAGGCTTCCTAAAGCCTTGTGGGCCTATAGAACTACATGGAGAAGCACAACAGGTCATACTCCTTATGAACTTGTTTATGGAAAAAAAGTCTTGCTTCCCATAGAGTTTCAGATTCAAACTTTTAAAATGGCAGTCCAGCTAGGACTTGATCTAACATAAGCACAAAAGCATAGATTGGAGCAGATTAATGAATTGGACGAGATCGAGACAAGATGCGATCCTAAGCAAATATAGTTCAACAACAAAGAAATAGATGGCATGATAAGTACATTAAGGAAAAGAAATTCAAAGAAGGTTACTGGGCCCTCTTGTTTGATTCAAAGTTCAAAGATTTTCAAGGTAAATTCCAAACACATTGGCTTGGACCATATGAAATTGTGAAATTTTTTGACAATGGAGCAATAAAAATCGGGACAATAGATGAAGAGAAGGTCATTTTTCTTGTAAATGGTCATAGACTGAATCTGTATCATAAGCCACTTTCAAGAGAAGAATTTGTCAAGAGATTCCAAGAGAACAGTGATGTGAAGTTAATGAAGAAGAATCCTTCTTCTTCATCAACTTAATTGTATTTTCTGAAATGAGATGATGAAAAAAATAATAATAATATTAATAAAGTATAAAAATGAAAACTAATCATTGGTTAGCATGTTTATACAGAAAAGATAAAGTAAAAATCAAAATCCTTCCGACACTTTAGCTTTTCAAAATTGTTCTTTTCCTACAAACAAATATCATAAAATCACAAATGCATGCCCATTTTAGATATCACATTCCACTTATGATCCATTTCACTTCATCACATCTCACTTCATCCATATTCCATTCACTCCATTCATCCATACTTCATTCATTCCATTTCATGATCCATCTCATTTTCATTTCTCGGACTTTTTAAATTTGATCTTCACGTTAGTTTCATTTATCATAAGTTGCAGGCCACTTTTCATATTTCATTCCACTTTACACCTATGATCCATTTCATTCCATTATATTTCACTTCACTCATGCTCCATTCCACCATATTTCATGATCCAGTCTATTTCATTTCATACAACACTCCATCCATGTTTTAAATCATTTCATTTAATGTTTCAAAGCTTCTACAAGTATATTCTGCAGCTAGATATTCTGCAGCCAGACATTCTGCAGCCAGATACCCTGCAGGCAACTATCTAGCAACCACTTGTTTAGCAGCAAATTGACCCTGCACACCTATGTCAACAAGTAAAATCAAAGGGGTTATGAAGACTGAAGGATCAATGATTTTCAAAGGAATACAAAGCATATTAAAACCACAAAAATCAAAGGAAAGGCTAAGGTAAAGTTGTGAAATTATTATGATAACAGATTATGAAAGTTATAGTAAGGTTAAGTTATATGTATGTTTTATAAAGTTATTTTAATTATTCATATTGATCGAGCTTATCATAAAATCCTTGGACAAAATCCCTTCCATTCCGCCATACCAAATCATCATTTATTAAAAATTAACGGTTAGTACTGAAGTGACCTATTAGGTCACGTCACTAACCCGAAGTATTCAGTGATGATTTTGAAAGTCACACGAGATTTTTCCGCGGTATTTTCCTCCATGACAGCTCTCAAACTCATTAATTCGTGTGAATCACCCTCACCGTATTTCACCCATCCCATAACCACTTCATGTCATCTTTCCGTAGCCAATTCCCGCTGCATAAATAGATAAGTCATCTTTGGGGTGAAAACAACTCTCTACAACCATTTTTTTCCATGAATAGAAGAGCAATAGCGAAGCAGTAAATTGAAGGTTGAGAAAAGAAGCCATGGGTCTCATTGTAAGGTCTAAACCAGTCAGAACCAAATACTTAGAGGGTTACCCACAGATTAGAGAGATGCTACAGCAGGTTGGGTGGTTACAGTTTTTGGATAAGTTCAATGGTTTTCATAAGGAGGTAACCAAGACATTTGCATAGTCCTCCAATGGGTCAGAAGTTGAAATAGGAGATGTCAAGTTCACTATTACAGAATCCTTTATTGCAGAAGCAACAGAATTACCAAGGCAAGGTGAACGATGGTTCAAAAACAAGGAATTTCACAACGAGGCATGGAGGCAGATGTTCAAAACACTAGGTATGGATATTTCAGTTTTCAAGAAGGGAATTCCTAGCTCAGCACTGAAGAATAAATGGCGAAATATGTTGCTCATTTTGCAAAAGTTTATAACTTGTGAGGGAAGGTTTGGTACTCTATATGTTTATCACATTCGGCTTATGATGCATTTCCTAGATGAAGAAATCAATTTACCTTTTTTCTTACTTCATAGCCTAAAGAGAATGGCTTCTAATGTCCAAAAGAGGGTTCAATTATTGGAAACCACCTTGTATCACCATGGCCTAGTTAAAATCCTAATTGAGCATCATTTGAGAAAGGTGGGAGACAATTGGGATGATTTCCTCTTGAGTAATCACTTTGAAGAACCCAAGGAATCTCCATCTGAAGGAAAACTTGCAAGAAGAAGCAGAAGAGGGAAAATTTCCAAATATGTTGAACTTAAAACTGGTAAGTCCATACAAGAGGACAGTGAGGAGATTATCTCTGAGAAATTGGCTGAAATTAATAAAAAACTTAAAAAGGAAAAGATAATAAGAAAGTATGCTAAGGAGAGAGGTGAGGGACCATCTAAACTAAGACAAAGCCATAGGCTTAGAGGCATATTGAAGAAGACAACAGTTAAGAAAATAGGCATCATAGACATTGAAGATGAAGAGACACCAACTGATAGATATCCTGAGTACCAGTACGAAGAGGATCTTGATGAAGGAACTCCAGAGATAGACCCAACACAACAACAAATATATAATTATGTTGAGTCATTAGAAAAGAGAGCCTCAGAAAGCAGAGGAAGAAACTCTGATACCGGGATGCGCAATTTGTTGGGGAAAATGCGAGAGGGGGGGGGGGTGAATCGGTATTTAGGGCATACTCAAAACTTTTACATTTTCTCACTTCAAAAACCATACGCTACTTTTCTTACTTGAGACTCGCGTATACACGCAGGATATCCTTCATAAAACTCACGTATACAGAGATTTTTATTATGCCATTAATTCTTTACATAGTTCTATGCAACATTCATTCTTCGATAATTGAATGTGATAAACATGTGCGATATGTGAGTAAAGCCATCACATGGCATACCGCAACACCGAGTTTTAGGTGGAAACCCAATTCGAAGGAGAAAACCACATTTGTCGTTGTCTCGGCCTTCAATGTTTTATTATAAAAACATCTTTAACTATGTTACGGCGAGACTCGCACGGGCGCCCTACCCACACTCGTTTTTGACCTCTCCTGGAAGGGAGCTACAACCCCCTGCTCTCATTTACCAGCCTCTCCTGGAAGGGAGCTACAACCCCCTGCTCTCGTTTACCAGCCTCACCTGGAAGGGAGCTACAACCCCCTGACTGAAGGCTACAACCCTCAGCACCACCATGGACCACGTTTCATCAATTTTCACACTGGATCCAACCCTCACAATTAAGCTCAAGGAACATTCATCAAACCAACAACTTTCTCTATAACAACATAATCAATATTCGAACAACCCAGATCATCATTGACAGATAGCGATGCAAAAAAACACCGAGAAAGATCGGACATTTCACATTTCATACTTGACAATAACATTTTCATACACGCTTTCCTTTCTCACGATCACAACGTATATCTGGCCATTCATAGCAACCGTATATCTGCACATTACGGAACAACCCCTGCCGCGCTTTATCTTCATCAAACACGCGTATATACGTGCTTCCTTTGTTACAGACTAGCGTATAGAAATTCAAATATTATAGTGCAGCATACTTCTTCAGATCAGATATTCAATTCAGATTTAACCCTTCACTTCAGACAGATGTTCGCCTCATCTTAGATTTAAACATTCCATAAACAGATCTAGAAGATACAAATACATTTCGGATCTAGATTCCCTTCTTCATCATTTTCTTCATAGGTGCATCACAGATTCAGATCTATCATCAAACTATTACCCTTTCCATTCAGACATACTTCAGAGTGAAGTATCCATTCAAACCCAGACACATGCACACCCTTGCACAATGATTTTCTTCTCCTTATATAGGTTTTCCCTTTTTCAATACCATGAGCCAAAACCACATCACTTCTGATGGTATTCACCAGGCGGAATCTCATAGACATACAGTAGCTCAGCCACAATGGGGTCGATACCATGGTAGTAACCCACAGTTTTAAACTTTTAAGCTCAGTGAGCATACGTGACTTGTACATGCTTTCTGATGCATACGCTACTTCTCTAGCAAACCTGTGTATGCCTTGAGACACACACTTTTCATCATTGTTCTAGCACATACTGAAATTCCTTTTATTATTACAGCTGAGTTGCTCTGTAGACACATCATATCACATCAGATTTACATCATTACCAAGTCCATTAAGTCAAGAATAACTTCATCAAGTAGGTTGCCATCATCTTCATCAAGTGTTGCCATCATCTTCATTAAGTGGGTTGCCATCAAGGGCAACACATTGCATCATATTGCCAACAATCTCCCCCTTTGGACTTGATGGCAACCACGATGGTGTTTGATCTGAATAATACGTAAAAGCATAAAGATCTCCTATTATTACCATGTCCTCTACATACATGACATCAAGGGCAAAGGGCGGACCAAAAACCAACACAAGGTTTTCTCCTCAGGTAGAGAGAAAAGCGCTGTAGATCTGAAGTGCACTGAAGTTACCATGCTCCCCATGAGTTCATGCGAATCTTCAAACATGTTTTTCAATGAAGTACATGGCTCTATGACAATCCTATCACCAAGGACTCATACTTACATCAAAGATCCAACCAAGTGGATTTACATATGAGACTCAAATACCCAACTAAGAGGGTTTACACAATTTGACTCAGGTACCCAACCAGAGTAGGTTTACATATTTGTACAAGTCTGTTGAAGCCGAAAAACGGGTCTACAACAAGAAAGTATACACGGTCTGGACCTTGGTTAAGCGGTTCCTTTCCGTTTGGTGTGATGAGTCCACATTTGGGGATAATGGGACCGATTTCCCAATATGTGTGTGTGTGTTTGAAAATTGATATTTCTTAGCTAAGATTCCTAAGTGAAAATTCTTTTAATCTATTTCTATTTATATGCAAACTGTATTCTA